>CM074088.1:1402910-1502817 GCA_037178815.1 Barbatula barbatula
GTTTTATAGATGTGTGTGTGTGCAGAGTTTGTATGTATGTGCGAGTGTTTTATAGATGTGTGTGTGGCAGAGTTTGTATGTATGTGCGAGTGTTTTATAGATGTGTGTGTGTGTGAGAGTTTGTATGTATGTGCGAGTGTTTTATAGATGTGTGTGTGTGCAGAGTTTGTATGTATGTGTGAGTGTTTTATAGATGTGTGTGTGTGCCCAGAGTTTGTATGTATGTGCGAGTGTTTTATAGATGTGTGTGTGTGCGCAGAGTTTGTATGTATGTGTGAGTGTTTTATAGATGTGTGTGTGTGAGCAGAGTTTGTATGTATGTGCGAGTGTTTTATAGATGTGTGTGTGAGACAGAGTTTGTATGTATGTGCAAGTGTTTTATAGATGTGTGTGTGTGTCAGAGTTTGTATGTATGTGCGAGTGTTTTATAGATGTGTGTGTGGGGCAGAGTTTGTATGTATGTGCGAGTGTTTTATAGATGTGTGTGTGTATGCAGAGTTTGTATGTATGTGCGAGTGTTTTATAGATGTGTGTGTGCAATGTAAGAGTTTGTATGTATGTGCGAGTGTTTTATAGATGTGTGTGTGTGTACAGAGTTTGTATGTATGTGCGAGTGTTTTATAGATGTGTGTGTGTAAACCAGAGTTTGTATGTATGTGTGAGTGTTTTATAGATGTGTGTGTGTGGGCAGAGTTTGTATGTATGTGCGAGTGTTTTATAGATGTGTGTGTGTGTGCAGAGTTTGTATGTATGTGCGAGTGTTTTATAGATGTGTGTGTGTGTCAGAGTTTGTATGTATGTGTGAGTGTTTTATAGATGTGTGTGTGTGTGCAGAGTTTGTATGTATGTGCGAGTGTTTTATAGATGTGTGTGTGTGCCCAGAGTTTGTATGTATGTGCGAGTGTTTTATAGATGTGTGTGTGTGCAGAGTTTGTATGTATGTGCGAGTGTTTTATAGATGTGTGTGTGTGCAGAGTTTGTATGTATGTGCGAGTGTTTTATAGATGTGTGTGTGTGTCAGAGTTTGTATGTATGTGCGAGTGTTTTATAGATGTGTGTGTGTGCAGAGTTTGTATGTATGTGCGAGTGTTTTATAGATGTGTGTGTGTGCAGAGTTTGTATGTATGTGCGAGTGTTTTATAGATGTGTGTGTGTGCAGAGTTTGTATGTATGTGCGAGTGTTTTATAGATGTGTGTGTGTGCGCAGAGTTTGTATGTATGTGCGAGTGTTTTATAGATGTGTGTGTGTGTGTGTGCAGAGTTTGTATGTATGTGCGAGTGTTTTATAGATGTGTGTGTGTACAGAGTTTGTATGTATGTGCGAGTGTTTTATAGATGTGTGTGTGTACAGAGTTTGTATGTATGTGCGAGTGTTTTATAGATGTGTGTGTGTGCAGTGTTTGTATGTATGTGCGAGTGTTTTATAGATGTGTGTGTGTGCGCAGTGTTTGTATGTATGTGCGAGTGTTTTATAGATGTGTGTGTGTGCAGAGTTTGTATGTATGTGCGAGTGTTTTATAGATGTGTGTGTGTGTGCAGAGTTTGTATGTATGTGCGAGTGTTTTATAGATGTGTGTGTGTGCAGAGTTTGTATGTATGTGCGAGTGTTTTATAGATGTGTGTGTGTGCAGAGTTTGTATGTATGTGCGAGTGTTTTATAGATGTGTGTGTGTATGCAGAGTTTGTATGTATGTGCGAGTGTTTTATAGATGTGTGTGTGTGCAGAGTTTGTATGTATGTGCGAGTGTTTTATAGATGTGTGTGTGTACAGAGTTTGTATGTATGTGCGAGTGTTTTATAGATGTGTGTGTGTGTCAGAGTTTGTATGTATGTGCGAGTGTTTTATAGATGTGTGTGTGTGCAGAGTTTGTATGTATGTGCGAGTGTTTTATAGATGTGTGTGTGTGACCCAGAGTTTGTATGTATGTGCGAGTGTTTTATAGATGTGTGTGTGTGCAGAGTTTGTATGTATGTGCGAGTGTTTTATAGATGTGTGTGTGTGTCAGAGTTTGTATGTATGTGCGAGTGTTTTATAGATGTGTGTGTGTGCAGAGTTTGTATGTATGTGCGAGTGTTTTATAGATGTGTGTGTGTGCAGAGTTTGTATGTATGTGCGAGTGTTTTATAGATGTGTGTGTGTGTAGAGTTTGTATGTATGTGCGAGTGTTTTATAGATGTGTGTGTGTGTCAGAGTTTGTATGTATGTGCGAGTGTTTTATAGATGTGTGTGTGTGCACAGGAGTTTGTATGTATGTGCGAGTGTTTTATAGATGTGTGTGTGTGCAGAGTTTGTATGTATGTGCGAGTGTTTTATAGATGTGTGTGTGTGCAGAGTTTGTATGTATGTGTGAGTGTTTTATAGATGTGTGTGTGTGCAGAGTTTGTATGTATGTGCGAGTGTTTTATAGATGTGTGTGTGTGCCCAGAGTTTGTATGTATGTGCGAGTGTTTTATAGATGTGTGTGTGTCAGAGTTTGTATGTATGTGCGAGTGTTTTATAGATGTGTGTGTGTGCAGAGTTTGTATGTATGTGCGAGTGTTTTATAGATGTGTGTGTGTGCAGAGTTTGTATGTATGTGTGAGTGTTTTATAGATGTGTGTGTGTGTCAGAGTTTGTATGTATGTGCGAGTGTTTTATAGATGTGTGTGTGTGCAGAGTTTGTATGTATGTGCGAGTGTTTTATAGATGTGTGTGTGTGTCAGAGTTTGTATGTATGTGCGAGTGTTTTATAGATGTGTGTGTGTGTGTAGAGTTTGTATGTATGTGCGAGTGTTTTATAGATGTGTGTGTGTGCGCAGAGTTTGTATGTATGTGTGAGTGTTTTATAGATGTGTGTGTGTGCGAGTTTGTATGTATGTGCGAGTGTTTTATAGATGTGTGTGTGTGTCAGAGTTTGTATGTATGTGCGAGTGTTTTATAGATGTGTGTGTGTATCAGAGTTTGTATGTATGTGCGAGTGTTTTATAGATGTGTGTGTGTCAGAGTTTGTATGTATGTGCGAGTGTTTTATAGATGTGTGTGTGTGCAGAGTTTGTATGTATGTGCGAGTGTTTTATAGATGTGTGTGTGTGCCCAGAGTTTGTATGTATGTGCGAGTGTTTTATAGATGTGTGTGTGTGTGCAGAGTTTGTATGTATGTGCGAGTGTTTTATAGATGTGTGTGTGTGCAGAGTTTGTATGTATGTGCGAGTGTTTTATAGATGTGTGTGTGTGCAGAGTTTGTATGTATGTGCGAGTGTTTTATAGATGTGTGTGTGTGCAGAGTTTGTATGTATGTGCGAGTGTTTTATAGATGTGTGTGTGTGCAGAGTTTGTATGTATGTGCGAGTGTTTTATAGATGTGTGTGTGTACCAGAGTTTGTATGTATGTGCGAGTGTTTTATAGATGTGTGTGTGTGTCAGAGTTTGTATGTATGTGCGAGTGTTTTATAGATGTGTGTGTGTGCGAGTTTGTATGTATGTGCGAGTGTTTTATAGATGTGTGTGTGTCAGAGTTTGTATGTATGTGCGAGTGTTTTATAGATGTGTGTGTGTGCAGAGTTTGTATGTATGTGCGAGTGTTTTATAGATGTGTGTGTGTGCAGAGTTTGTATGTATGTGCGAGTGTTTTATAGATGTGTGTGTGTGCAGAGTTTGTATGTATGTGCGAGTGTTTTATAGATGTGTGTGTGTGCAGAGTTTGTATGTATGTGCGAGTGTTTTATAGATGTGTGTGTGTGTGCAGAGTTTGTATGTATGTGCGAGTGTTTTATAGATGTGTGTGTGTGCAGAGTTTGTATGTATGTGCGAGTGTTTTATAGATGTGTGTGTGTGCGCAGAGTTTGTATGTATGTGCGAGTGTTTTATAGATGTGTGTGTGTGCCAGAGTTTGTATGTATGTGCGAGTGTTTTATAGATGTGTGTGTGTGCAGAGTTTGTATGTATGTGCGAGTGTTTTATAGATGTGTGTGTGTGCAGAGTTTGTATGTATGTGCGAGTGTTTTATAGATGTGTGTGTGTGCAGAGTTTGTATGTATGTGCGAGTGTTTTATAGATGTGTGTGTGTGCGCAGAGTTTGTATGTATGTGCGAGTGTTTTATAGATGTGTGTGTGTGCAGAGTTTGTATGTATGTGCGAGTGTTTTATAGATGTGTGTGTGTGTCAGAGTTTGTATGTATGTGCGAGTGTTTTATAGATGTGTGTGTGTGTCAGAGTTTGTATGTATGTGCGAGTGTTTTATAGATGTGTGTGTGTGCGAGTTTGTATGTATGTGCGAGTGTTTTATAGATGTGTGTGTGTGCCCAGAGTTTGTATGTATGTGCGAGTGTTTTATAGATGTGTGTGTGTGCAGAGTTTGTATGTATGTGCGAGTGTTTTATAGATGTGTGTGTGTGCAGAGTTTGTATGTATGTGCGAGTGTTTTATAGATGTGTGTGTGTGAGTTTGTATGTATGTGCAGAGTTTGTATGTATGTGCGAGTGTTTTATAGATGTGTGTGTGTCAGAGTTTGTATGTATGTGCGAGTGTTTTATAGATGTGTGTGTGTGCAGAGTTTGTATGTATGTGCGAGTGTTTTATAGATGTGTGTGTGTGCAGAGTTTGTATGTATGTGCGAGTGTTTTATAGATGTGTGTGTGTGCAGAGTTTGTATGTATGTGCGAGTGTTTTATAGATGTGTGTGTGTGTCAGAGTTTGTATGTATGTGCGAGTGTTTTATAGATGTGTGTGTGTGTGAGAGTTTGTATGTATGTGCGAGTGTTTTATAGATGTGTGTGTGTGCAGAGTTTGTATGTATGTGCGAGTGTTTTATAGATGTGTGTGTGTGCAGAGTTTGTATGTATGTGCGAGTGTTTTATAGATGTGTGTGTGTGCAGAGTTTGTATGTATGTGCGAGTGTTTTATAGATGTGTGTGTGTGCAGAGTTTGTATGTATGTGCGAGTGTTTTATAGATGTGTGTGTGTGCAGAGTTTGTATGTATGTGCGAGTGTTTTATAGATGTGTGTGTGTCAGAGTTTGTATGTATGTGCGAGTGTTTTATAGATGTGTGTGTGTACCAGAGTTTGTATGTATGTGCGAGTGTTTTATAGATGTGTGTGTGTGTGCAGAGTTTGTATGTATGTGCGAGTGTTTTATAGATGTGTGTGTGTGCAGAGTTTGTATGTATGTGCGAGTGTTTTATAGATGTGTGTGTGTGTGAGAGTTTGTATGTATGTGCGAGTGTTTTATAGATGTGTGTGTGTGCCAGAGTTTGTATGTATGTGCGAGTGTTTTATAGATGTGTGTGTGTGCAGAGTTTGTATGTATGTGCGAGTGTTTTATAGATGTGTGTGTGTGTGCAGAGTTTGTATGTATGTGCGAGTGTTTTATAGATGTGTGTGTGTGCAGAGTTTGTATGTATGTGCGAGTGTTTTATAGATGTGTGTGTGTGCAGAGTTTGTATGTATGTGCGAGTGTTTTATAGATGTGTGTGTGTGTGCAGAGTTTGTATGTATGTGCGAGTGTTTTATAGATGTGTGTGTGTGCAGAGTTTGTATGTATGTGCGAGTGTTTTATAGATGTGTGTGTGTGTAGAGTTTGTATGTATGTGCGAGTGTTTTATAGATGTGTGTGTGTGTCAGAGTTTGTATGTATGTGCGAGTGTTTTATAGATGTGTGTGTGTGCAGAGTTTGTATGTATGTGCGAGTGTTTTATAGATGTGTGTGTGTGCAGAGTTTGTATGTATGTGCGAGTGTTTTATAGATGTGTGTGTGTGTGCAGAGTTTGTATGTATGTGCGAGTGTTTTATAGATGTGTGTGTGTGCAGAGTTTGTATGTATGTGCGAGTGTTTTATAGATGTGTGTGTGTGTCAGAGTTTGTATGTATGTGCGAGTGTTTTATAGATGTGTGTGTGTGTCAGAGTTTGTATGTATGTGCGAGTGTTTTATAGATGTGTGTGTGTGCAGAGTTTGTATGTATGTGCGAGTGTTTTATAGATGTGTGTGTGTGCAGAGTTTGTATGTATGTGCGAGTGTTTTATAGATGTGTGTGTGTGCAGAGTTTGTATGTATGTGCGAGTGTTTTATAGATGTGTGTGTGTGTGCAGAGTTTGTATGTATGTGCGAGTGTTTTATAGATGTGTGTGTGTGCAGAGTTTGTATGTATGTGCGAGTGTTTTATAGATGTGTGTGTGTGCAGAGTTTGTATGTATGTGCGAGTGTTTTATAGATGTGTGTGTGTGTCAGAGTTTGTATGTATGTGCGAGTGTTTTATAGATGTGTGTGTGTGCAGAGTTTGTATGTATGTGCGAGTGTTTTATAGATGTGTGTGTGTGCGCAGAGTTTGTATGTATGTGCGAGTGTTTTATAGATGTGTGTGTGTGCAGAGTTTGTATGTATGTGCGAGTGTTTTATAGATGTGTGTGTGTGTCAGAGTTTGTATGTATGTGCGAGTGTTTTATAGATGTGTGTGTGTGCAGAGTTTGTATGTATGTGCGAGTGTTTTATAGATGTGTGTGTGTGCAGAGTTTGTATGTATGTGCGAGTGTTTTATAGATGTGTGTGTGTGCAGAGTTTGTATGTATGTGCGAGTGTTTTATAGATGTGTGTGTGTGCAGAGTTTGTATGTATGTGCGAGTGTTTTATAGATGTGTGTGTGTGCAGAGTTTGTATGTATGTGCGAGTGTTTTATAGATGTGTGTGTGTGCAGAGTTTGTATGTATGTGCGAGTGTTTTATAGATGTGTGTGTGTGCAGAGTTTGTATGTATGTGCGAGTGTTTTATAGATGTGTGTGTGTGCAGAGTTTGTATGTATGTGCGAGTGTTTTATAGATGTGTGTGTGTGTAGAGTTTGTATGTATGTGCGAGTGTTTTATAGATGTGTGTGTGTGCAGAGTTTGTATGTATGTGCGAGTGTTTTATAGATGTGTGTGTGTGCCAGAGTTTGTATGTATGTGCGAGTGTTTTATAGATGTGTGTGTGTGCAGAGTTTGTATGTATGTGCGAGTGTTTTATAGATGTGTGTGTGTGCAGAGTTTGTATGTATGTGCGAGTGTTTTATAGATGTGTGTGTGTACCGAGTTTGTATGTATGTGCGAGTGTTTTATAGATGTGTGTGTGTGCAGAGTTTGTATGTATGTGCGAGTGTTTTATAGATGTGTGTGTGTGCAGAGTTTGTATGTATGTGCGAGTGTTTTATAGATGTGTGTGTGTGTATGTATGTGCGAGTGTTTTATAGATGTGTGTGTGTGCAGAGTTTGTATGTATGTGCGAGTGTTTTATAGATGTGTGTGTGTGCAGAGTTTGTATGTATGTGCGAGTGTTTTATAGATGTGTGTGTGTGCGGAGTTTGTATGTATGTGCGAGTGTTTTATAGATGTGTGTGTGTGCAGAGTTTGTATGTATGTGCGAGTGTTTTATAGATGTGTGTGTGTGCAGAGTTTGTATGTATGTGCGAGTGTTTTATAGATGTGTGTGTGTGCAGAGTTTGTATGTATGTGCGAGTGTTTTATAGATGTGTGTGTGTGCAGAGTTTGTATGTATGTGCGAGTGTTTTATAGATGTGTGTGTGTGCAGAGTTTGTATGTATGTGCGAGTGTTTTATAGATGTGTGTGTGTGCAGAGTTTGTATGTATGTGCGAGTGTTTTATAGATGTGTGTGTGTGCAGAGTTTGTATGTATGTGCGAGTGTTTTATAGATGTGTGTGTGTGCCCAGAGTTTGTATGTATGTGCGAGTGTTTTATAGATGTGTGTGTGTGCGGAGTTTGTATGTATGTGCGAGTGTTTTATAGATGTGTGTGTGTGCAGAGTTTGTATGTATGTGCGAGTGTTTTATAGATGTGTGTGTGTGTCAGAGTTTGTATGTATGTGCGAGTGTTTTATAGATGTGTGTGTGTGTAGAGTTTGTATGTATGTGCGAGTGTTTTATAGATGTGTGTGTGTGCAGAGTTTGTATGTATGTGCGAGTGTTTTATAGATGTGTGTGTGTATCAGAGTTTGTATGTATGTGCGAGTGTTTTATAGATGTGTGTGTGTGTAGAGTTTGTATGTATGTGCGAGTGTTTTATAGATGTGTGTGTGTGCAGAGTTTGTATGTATGTGCGAGTGTTTTATAGATGTGTGTGTGTACCCAGAGTTTGTATGTATGTGCGAGTGTTTTATAGATGTGTGTGTGTGCAGAGTTTGTATGTATGTGCGAGTGTTTTATAGATGTGTGTGTGTGCAGAGTTTGTATGTATGTGCGAGTGTTTTATAGATGTGTGTGTGCAGAGTTTGTATGTATGTGCATGTGTGTTTTTTAGATGTGTGTGTGCAGAGTTTGTATGTATGTGCGAGTGTTTTATAGATGTGTGTGTGTGCAGAGTTTGTATGTATGTGCGAGTGTTTTATAGATGTGTGTGTGTGTCAGAGTTTGTATGTATGTGCGAGTGTTTTATAGATGTGTGTGTGTGTCAGAGTTTGTATGTATGTGCGAGTGTTTTATAGATGTGTGTGTGTTAAGAGTTTGTATGTATGTGCGAGTGTTTTATAGATGTGTGTGTGTGCAGAGTTTGTATGTATGTGCGAGTGTTTTATAGATGTGTGTGTGTGCAGAGTTTGTATGTATGTGCGAGTGTTTTATAGATGTGTGTGTGTGTCAGAGTTTGTATGTATGTGCGAGTGTTTTATAGATGTGTGTGTGTGTCAGAGTTTGTATGTATGTGCGAGTGTTTTATAGATGTGTGTGTGTGCAGAGTTTGTATGTATGTGCGAGTGTTTTATAGATGTGTGTGTGTGCCAGAGTTTGTATGTATGTGCGAGTGTTTTATAGATGTGTGTGTGTGTCAGAGTTTGTATGTATGTGCGAGTGTTTTATAGATGTGTGTGTGTGCAGAGTTTGTATGTATGTGCGAGTGTTTTATAGATGTGTGTGTGTGCCAGAGTTTGTATGTATGTGCGAGTGTTTTATAGATGTGTGTGTGTATCAGAGTTTGTATGTATGTGCGAGTGTTTTATAGATGTGTGTGTGTGCAGAGTTTGTATGTATGTGCGAGTGTTTTATAGATGTGTGTGTGTACCAGAGTTTGTATGTATGTGCGAGTGTTTTATAGATGTGTGTGTGTGCCCAGAGTTTGTATGTATGTGCGAGTGTTTTATAGATGTGTGTGTGTGTTTTATAGATGTGTGTGTGTGTAGAGTTTGTATGTATGTGCGAGTGTTTTATAGATGTGTGTGTGTGTCAGAGTTTGTATGTATGTGCGAGTGTTTTATAGATGTGTGTGTGTGCAGAGTTTGTATGTATGTGCGAGTGTTTTATAGATGTGTGTGTGTGCAGAGTTTGTATGTATGTGCGAGTGTTTTATAGATGTGTGTGTGTCAGAGTTTGTATGTATGTGCGAGTGTTTTATAGATGTGTGTGTGTAGAGTTTGTATGTATGTGCGAGTGTTTTATAGATGTGTGTGTGTCAGAGTTTGTATGTATGTGCGAGTGTTTTATAGATGTGTGTGTGTGCAGAGTTTGTATGTATGTGCGAGTGTTTTATAGATGTGTGTGTGTGCAGAGTTTGTATGTATGTGCGAGTGTTTTATAGATGTGTGTGTGCAGTTGTTGTGTGTGTGTGTGCAGAGTTTGTATGTATGTGCGAGTGTTTTATAGATGTGTGTGTGTGCAGAGTTTGTATGTATGTGCGAGTGTTTTATAGATGTGTGTGTGTGCAGAGTTTGTATGTATGTGCGAGTGTTTTATAGATGTGTGTGTGTGCAGAGTTTGTATGTATGTGCGAGTGTTTTATAGATGTGTGTGTGTACCCAGAGTTTGTATGTATGTGCGAGTGTTTTATAGATGTGTGTGTGTGCAGAGTTTGTATGTATGTGCGAGTGTTTTATAGATGTGTGTGTGTGCAGAGTTTGTATGTATGTGTGAGTGTTTTATAGATGTGTGTGTGTACCAGAGTTTGTATGTATGTGCGAGTGTTTTATAGATGTGTGTGTGTGCAGAGTTTGTATGTATGTGCGAGTGTTTTATAGATGTGTGTGTGTCAGAGTTTGTATGTATGTGCGAGTGTTTTATAGATGTGTGTGTGTCAGAGTTTGTATGTATGTGCGAGTGTTTTATAGATGTGTGTGTGTGCAGAGTTTGTATGTATGTGCGAGTGTTTTATAGATGTGTGTGTGTGCAGAGTTTGTATGTATGTGCGAGTGTTTTATAGATGTGTGTGTGTGCAGAGTTTGTATGTATGTGCGAGTGTTTTATAGATGTGTGTGTGTGCAGAGTTTGTATGTATGTGCGAGTGTTTTATAGATGTGTGTGTGTGAGTTTGTATGTATTCCCAGAGTTTGTATGTATGTGCGAGTGTTTTATAGATGTGTGTGTGTGCAGAGTTTGTATGTATGTGCGAGTGTTTTATAGATGTGTGTGTGTACAGAGTTTGTATGTATGTGCGAGTGTTTTATAGATGTGTGTGTGTAGAGTTTGTATGTATGTGCGAGTGTTTTATAGATGTGTGTGTGTAGAGTTTGTATGTATGTGTGAGTGTTTTATATGTGTGTGTGTACCCAGAGTTTGTATGTATGTGCGAGTGTTTTATAGATGTGTGTGTGTGTGCAGAGTTTGTATGTATGTGCGAGTGTTTTATAGATGTGTGTGTGTTGTATGTATGTGCGAGTGTTTTATAGATGTGTGTGTGTGTGCAGAGTTTGTATGTATGTGCGAGTGTTTTATAGATGTGTGTGTGTGTATGTATGTGCGAGTGTTTTATAGATGTGTGTGTGCAGTTTGTATGTATGTGCGAGTGTTTTATAGATGTGTGTGTGTCAGAGTTTGTATGTATGTGCGAGTGTTTTATAGATGTGTGTGTGTGCAGAGTTTGTATGTATGTGCGAGTGTTTTATAGATGTGTGTGTGTGTGCAGAGTTTGTATGTATGTGCGAGTGTTTTATAGATGTGTGTGTGTACCCAGAGTTTGTATGTATGTGCGAGTGTTTTATAGATGTGTGTGTGTGCAGAGTTTGTATGTATGTGCGAGTGTTTTATAGATGTGTGTGTGTGCAGAGTTTGTATGTATGTGCGAGTGTTTTATAGATGTGTGTGTGTACCCAGAGTTTGTATGTATGTGCGAGTGTTTTATAGATGTGTGTGTGTGCAGAGTTTGTATGTATGTGCGAGTGTTTTATAGATGTGTGTGTGTGCAGTGTTTGTATGTATGTGCGAGTGTTTTATAGATGTGTGTGTGTGCAGAGTTTGTATGTATGTGCGAGTGTTTTATAGATGTGTGTGTGTGTGCAGAGTTTGTATGTATGTGCGAGTGTTTTATAGATGTGTGTGTGTGCGCAGAGTTTGTATGTATGTGCGAGTGTTTTATAGATGTGTGTGTGTGTGAGTGTTTTATAGATGTGTGTGTGTGTGCAGAGTTTGTATGTATGTGCGAGTGTTTTATAGATGTGTGTGTGTGCAGAGTTTGTATGTATGTGCGAGTGTTTTATAGATGTGTGTGTGTGTGCAGAGTTTGTATGTATGTGCGAGTGTTTTATAGATGTGTGTGTGTGCAGAGTTTGTATGTATGTGCGAGTGTTTTATAGATGTGTGTGTGCGGTGTTTGTATGTATGTGCGAGTGTTTTATAGATGTGTGTGTGTACCCAGAGTTTGTATGTATGTGCGGGTGTTGTACAGGTGTGTTTGCACGCATCGAGTTTATATGTATGCGTGACAAAGTGTACATGCATGCATTACTAACATAATATGTATTGGTATGGATTTCACATTAGTGCCCACATGTTTTTCATATGTGTTTGCTTGAACATCCAATACTATACATGTATATGTGAGCAATGTATATATGTGTGTATGCACGCTTTTATATATGTATTCATAAGCGCAGTTTGATTTACACCCTATACACCCTCATATAGGTAGGCTATCTGCAGTCCCTTGGGTTCGTACTCACAACCTTGCGTTGTTCACGCAATGCTCTTACCACTGAGCTTCAAGAAAGTTTTATAAATATTTATAGTTATACTTATAATTTTTTTTAATTTATTAAAGTTCAAGATTTATAGTTTTACAGACCACATTCATTTTCAAACCCTATCCACGATGTCTGAATGTTTATACGTTAAAGTAATAATTAACACCTCAAAGTAAAACTTACCAATTGGACAATTAATGAAGAACACATCCCAGACAGCAAGCCAACATTGAATAAACATTGTTTATCCATCTGAATCATCATCATTATGGTTGATGTTGAAATTTCAATGCAAAATAAATGTTGAATCACCATTACCATATTGATGAAAACCTGGCGTTATTAATGTTGATGGCAACAATATTGGAACAACATTGAACTATAGTTATCGTTATGATTGATTAAGCATTGATATTTGGTTTACTGAATGTGTTGAAAAGTCATTGATTTATAGTTGACCGGGAAACGACGCTGTTATTGAAGAGTCATCAACATATAGTTGACCGGGAAATATGATTGAAAATCCATCGATTTTTGGTTGAGCGGGAGATCAACAACAACGTACTGCACCGGACACAGCTCATTTCTGGACCTTGGCACAAGTGTACAGGTAAGCTTGCTTAATGTTCGATATGAATGAATTGTACAAAATCAAAAACATTGTTAACATGATGGTTAATGTAGTAACCGACGCAGTGCTGCAGTCACTGAAATACATTTTTGTTTTACCAAATTACCACATTTTTTTGTGTGTCGAAATCTGCCAAAAGTACTTGATCTCTTCTAGGTTATAAAGTTAGCAAAACCTTATTAGTCCAGTCTATTTTTGTGACAGCTAGCTCAAAATACATGTCCGTACCCATTACTAGTGTCGTGAAATCTATATTAACACAGCACCGCTATTTCTTCTGCCTGCCGGAGTGCACCGGCGGAACCAACGCTAGCATAGTGCTCTATCTAGCGCGCGCTACCCACAGCAGTGACCGCGGCGGCCCAGAATTACACAAAAGACATGGCTTACCTTTAGGCTACTTTATTCAATGCAGAACTGTCTCGAGTTGTAACGTTAACTGGAAATGCCGATTAGACCATCTCGTAATAGCCTACAAATCAAAATATGAATAATCCTCGAGCAGGGCTGCGATGTTTTACACAACTCCAATGTGTTTGTTTTCAGAAATGATAACAGTCGTTTTATACTATAGTGCTTATGCGATATCACGATTTTTGATGATCTTCTGCACCTTTTCTGAGCGCGGGGTTATACAGCGCCTGACAACCAAGCCTGGCGTCAAGGGGGAGCATAATGCTGCGTTCCAGGCAACCTGTAACCCGTGTTTTTCCAACCTTATACCCGTGAAAGTGCACTGGAACGGCAGTCAAACCCGTGACTTCCCACCCGTGAACACGTACCAGGGGCGCAACTACCCAATGTTAGGGGGGTATGCAGAAACAGTTTTGGCGCCCCCCCTGCTAAATAAAAAAGTGTGCCGGACATCATCATGTATGGGCTTGATATAATAAAGGTTTATTTTAAAAGTATATCAGACAGCTACTGTAAGCCTACCATAATTATATGGTATATGAACACAAATATATAAAAATGTATTCATGGAAATTTCTCTGCCATTTCTTTCTTTTTGCCGTATCTAAAACGTACCGATCCGTACCGAAACGTGACACAAGTGTATCATTGTAACTGTTACACCCCACCTTTTCCATATTAATAATATTAAGAAATTAATCTGTTGGTATCAAGCTCCCTCTACACTTCCACCTAATGTTAGACCTACCTGTTGCTTTCCCCTGTCTTTCCTGATCCACCATCCTCACACCTGAATAAATATAGCAGCCTAAATAAAATGTTTAAATCAGCCTATGGATGGGATCAGATAAGACAACTATTATGGCGGGTCAGCTGTGGCCTAATGGTTAGAGAGTTGGTCTTGTGATCAGAAGGTTCTAATCTCATTGCCAGCAGGTCATGACTGAAGTGCCCTTGAGCAAGGCACCTTACCCCTGATTGCTCTGCAGTAATGTGACACTGTAAAAAAAAACTACTTATAAGTGGCTTTGAATAAAAGCGTCTGCCAAATGAATAAATGTAAATGTAAATGTTGTGCTGCTGTTGAAATTACATTAACATTTGGGATTTTAAAAAGTACAAATATGACACACACACACACACATATAGAAAAGTCATTACAGGGTCACATCTCTCTCTCTTTAAAGGTCTGTGCTGATATACATACATACATACATACATACATACATATACACATATAGCACAGATCTTTAAAGAGACAGAAATGTGGCCCTTGCAGCTTCCATGTCACCCAGCAGATGTAAAGTAGCCTGTATGTCTGACAGCACAGCTGAGCTAACATGAAGCTAATGGTAAAATAAAATCCATTATAGGGATGTACCGATCCGATACTCTGGATCGGATTTGGCTCCGATCCATACCTTTTTGAAAGGATCGGGTATCGATCATGCGCGAGTCAGCACAACCGATCCAAATCCGATACCAAATTACCAGCGATTGTTGAACGGGGAGCTGTATTTAAGTAAATAGAAAACGTTCGTTTATTTCGAGAAAAATGCATTTACTTAAAAATAATAATTAAATACTTTGAGATATATTTTGCGTAATCGCGTGACAGGCGAGTTTAGCGGGGAGACCTTTCAGGACCCAACTTTATGCCTACATGGAAATTAATTTCAGCGCGTTGAAGAGATGTCGCAGATGTGGAAATATTTCACGCTTGAAACAACAGAAAGCAGCAGAGCTGCCAGTGTGTAAGTACTGTTGCGCGTTACAACACGACACATTTAATCAAACATCTTCAGAAGCATCACGGAAAAGTTTGTACGAAAGCGAAACGCAAAAAGGACGAATTAAAGCAGCAAACCTTGCAGGAAGTTTTTCAAAGGCAAGAAAAACTTCACAAAGACGACAAAAAAATCTGTAAAAATCACAGAAAAAGTTGTGAAATTTATTGTACTAGATGATCAGCCTCTCTCTGTTGTGGAAAATGTAGGCTTCCGTCGCCTGAACCGCGTTAGTTTACCATCGCGTAAATACATTTCTGAAACAGCTTTGCCGGAGTTATTTTATAGTGTCGTCGCATGTTGCGTATCCGTTAAAAGATGTAAAATCTTTGAGCTTCACTACTAATATTTTGAGCTCCGACGTGTGTCCCATTCCCTTTTGAGTTTAACTGCGCATCGAATGGAAGCTGGTTACGCATTGCAGAGTTCTAAAGAGTTGCGAGGATCACACAGAAGCAGCGTGATTTCAGCTTCAATCAAAGAAATGCTGGATGGTTGGAAAATACAGATTGTCATTTGGATGACTCCATAGCTTGATTAAATGTAATTTATTTCAATTATAAGTTTAGCACAGTGTTCTTAATAAAGATGTTCGTCATACTGTGTATATTATTTATCTAAGTTTTTATGTATTTCATGAATATGCAAAGCTTGACTTTTAGCAGATCAATTTAATGACTGTCTGAGTTACAGACATTCTAAACCTTAAAAGGTCAATAAAAACTGATATCGGATTTGGATCGGTATCGGCCGATATTTGTAAGTTCAGTATCGGAATCGGATCGGCAGAGAAAAACTGGTATCGGTGCATCCCTAATCCATTATAAAGCAGCCTTATTGCATAAGTAATGTTTTCCAGCTTCTAGTCATTTATTGTGCATGCTACCTTATATTTACCAGTTCTTATTTTACTTTAATAAAATTGAGATATGTCATGCATGGCATTGGTACAATAGGGTTTAACCAAAATCTAAATGTAGATATCAGCAGCAACATTATTTTGCATTAAGTTAGCAAACACTTGCCAGTCAACATTTATATTTGCAAGCCTCCAAGTTTGGTAGCAAATCTATTTATTCCGACGGTCGGGTGCTCTGCAAGCTCGATAGCTAACGTTAGTCTGTTAACATGACTATTGTATTTGCAAGAATAGACGTCACATTTTAAATCCTACCTGTTGCGTTTCACCATCCACGCATTTAGCTGCTGTCGCATCCCTTGACAGGCCATCTGCTTTTTCCATCTTTCTTTTTCTATTTTTAGCCCCCGAAGGCTTTTTTGGTTTATCCATCTTTTTCAAATTCAAATTTCCCCGACAACTCACTAACGTTACTGCGTACTTAACGTAACTCACGGCGCCCCGCCCACTCGCGATATTACCCTTCTATGTCTAAATAAATGATATGATGGAATCTTATGAGGGCACCGGTGCCGCCTAGCCTGTTACTCCTCTTAAATGTATGTAACTTTTTATATATACAATGACTTATAAAAAATTTATACACATTTATATAACTTTGATTATTTAAATTTTTTTAAACCATCGCGTTGGCGCCCCCCATGGTGCGGCGCCCCTATATGCGCCGCATATACCGCATACCCACTTTTTGCGCCACTGCTTATAAGATAATATCATCAGGTAAATATGAAAATAAAGATGATCATTTGATAACAGAAAGAACTAATACGGCTAATATACGACAGACATTTGAAATTGAAATAACAAACATTATGAACAACAACAAAGAACAAACAAGCAAAACCTCAACTTGAATCTTCACTTTCAGAGGGAAAGAGACTGAAATTCATAAATCAAATCAAATAAATTGTTTGTGTTTAACCAGCGAAATATGTTTATTAATTTATACAATATATGAAATGAATGTACCTGTCCAAGCTGCGGGATTTACAAAGATCAGATGTAAAGTTCCATACAGAGAACATATTAAAGATAAATAACATTTGCGGTACTTATAGCCAATATTAAAGCAATTCAACGATACGCAAATAAGTTAGCTGGTAATATAGTGCACATTAACTTGCCATCATTAATGCACGCTTTGTTTAAATATATCTTAATATTTATTTAACATTATCTGTTACAATATGTGTAAAAACATTGTAAGCAACAAATCGACCTTTTAAAAACACTGTAAAATATTACCGTAAAAATACGGCCAATTTTTAACGGCAAAATACTGTTCTTTTAAAAAACGGTTTAATAATGTTAATTTACAGCCATTGATCTGTAAATTAATTACTCGCTAGTAAAATTAGAACATTCAACCGTAAATCTGTTTACGGAATTTAACCGTAAAGAGCTGTATAGCAAACAAAGGCAATCAGAGTTCATTTTAATCTTTATTTAGTCTGGATTTACATTTAAACAGAGTAATTAAAAACATTACTGTGATAATTTACACAATCCTTTATTACAAAGTAACATAAGTTTGCACAGTAAGAAATATACAAGTTGTACAATTTAACTTTGCCCTCAGTTAAAACAATTTCCCCATGGACAAATAATTAAATGGATAACATAATTAAATCCCCTATTTAAAGGGTTTTTTCAGGGGTGAAACAAAATGACCCCATTTTTTACTCAACCTTAAGTATCGATGATCTTCAGACAAATACAGTCGATGATATAGAATTTATAAAGTTTGGAAGAGAAAGGCTATGATAACTCAGAATGTATTCATAAAAAATACACCCTTTAACAGAGACATCACAGCCAGCGGTGATTTTCAGAAACACTTGCCGAGGTGAGGCTGCGTTGGGCGGGGTGCATAAGTAATTTTGAAGCTCTTGGCTCGATGACAACAGTAACGTTGCTTGCGCAACTAACGTTAGCTAATTTACGGATGACGTTTTTACAAGTCAACGAGAACACGAGTACTTCAGGAGACGGCCATATCTTCCAAGACACTGTCAAGGTAAGTGTTTTTATTTGTATTTATCTATTATTTTATTATATTGCGCTTCGAAACTTATATATTTTGACTGAGCTGCGTGGCGCGAATTACCTAGACTGACACACAAACCAGAGAGTTCTCAAATGGCCACCACTGACGAGCATCAGAAGCGGTGCGGAAGGGGGAAACTGTTAGATAATTCAACGACACTCCTTGACTAAAAGTTGTAGCAGAAACGTTACAGATTCAATCTCAAATTGAAGCTATTTACAAGGTAGTCCATCATGGGAACTAAACCAGTCTAGTTGCTCTCCCCTCCCCCGCCGCTCGGGTTCTTACTCCGCAGCACAAGAGTCAGTGGCGGACCTGCTGAATGAATTCTAGTCAGTGTGACACCTCGCGGTTTTCGTAGCTGCATACATTTCATTTCAAGTCTCGTCTGAAGAAACTCATGGGATTCAAGTTTGATTATTAAATGAGTTTTGTGTCTCCACACACACCTTCTGTTGCAAATACGGTACAGTAGACTGGTGTTTTGCTTCGTTAAATTGGCGATAAGCGCGTGCAGTACAACGTCGATATATAACATAATAATTTACTTAATAACTTCAAATAAAGTAAAAAATACAGTTTTGTGTGTGTTAGCGCAATATATTACATGTGTGGTATGCTTTTGTACGTTAGCTAGACCAAGAAGACTTGGTAAATTGCCGTAAAGTGACTATTACCTGAGGTAACGTTAAATCCCTCCAGATATAAATGAATGAAATTCAGACTTGTGCTGTTTCGTGGTGTTAAAGATAAGCAATGTTTTTGTGCAAGCTTTGTGGACACATATGTAGTACTATACCTGCATTTCTGAGACATATGCATGTTACCCATGTCAGGTTTAATTGTGCCTGTTTGCAATAAGTAACTCACTGTTATCCGATCTGTGTCAGTGACCTTATTTGAATTAACATCTAATGTTTGTTTTGTGTCAAGTCAGGTGTAAACTCTGAAGGACCTTTATAAGCATCTTAAATCACACATTAGAGACGGGAGGAATGAAGACTGTTCTGTCCCAGACGGATAACACAGAGATGGCCCACCTGCTTATCAATCTTCAGCTGTCCCGTTTTCAGGAACATGAAGATGGACTTGTTTTATGCATTTTCTTTCCACTAGTAATTTATTCAAATTTCTGTATTGAAGTAATTTTTTGATGTTTTTCCATGTATTGTGTTTTCTCTACAGGTTACTCCATCTTCATCTGATGTTGAGAAGACACTCATTCTACCTGCCAGTCCTCGTCTGATTATGCTCGGTTAGTGTCACCGGTAACCGGTTGTTCAAATGAAGCAATCTCAAAGGCAGTTCATTGAAATTATAATGTAAATGTTTTTTTTTTTCATTTTAGACATTGGAGGGCAGGCAAATGCTGTAAGATGGATGCTTAGTCTAGAGGGCCGTATTATTTTTGAGTGTACATCTTCCATCTGCAGTATCATGAGGAGGCTTGTTGCACTTAAGAATTTCTTCAAAGGTATGACCTCTAAGAGTTTTCCATCCTTTTACTGTTTAGTGTATATAAATTCTTCAATCAGAATGATTAACAAATGGTTATTGTATTCTGTGGAAATTTGTTGAACCTAGACGCTTCATTGGAATTAAACCAGAACGAGTCTCCAATACCTGCAGAGGAAAGGTCTCCAAGAAGACCGGCAAGGTGGTGAGTAAAAATATTCATCAGTTAATCCAAAGGTTGCCTCTCTACTGAATTGCATTCTGTTATAAAAGCAGGCCGTTTTATTAAGTGTAATGTACTCTGTGTTGCTGAACACACCGCGTTTTTATAATTTTGAGCTCCATTGTCTTTCTCATGGATCAGCATAGTCGTGGCTGTTACACGAAAATTCACAAGTTACACGAGCAGAGCATCATCATGCAACAAGTCTGAGTTATTTTTGGGGCAACTTGTTTGACGTGACCATCGACACACAGTGCACATTTCATTCATTTTAAACACCGTAGCGAGACTGTAGCTTTCCAAGAGTAGGGTTGGAGATACCTTCTATAGATACTCTGCTTAAAGTTGTTTTTCCTATATTTCAGACTACCAGCGTGTGAAGTTGGTCACAGATGGTGGAAAGTTCTTTGCCCATTCAAGGTTTAATAATACAATGTTTTCTATTGTTTAAGAAGTTTAGATAATATGTCTATAGACTGTTCTTTTTGCACAGTATCTGTTTATGGAGAAATAATAATAATTTTTTATCTGTTTAAATATGTCTATAGACTGGGTTCTTTATGCACAACATATCTGTTTGGTAATTTTATGGTTCCTCTTCTCATCTTTGCCAGTCTGTTGTTTAATTTATTTAAATAAAAAGCATTCATTCAGAAACTCTGCTGCTAGTATTTTACTGAAAATATGCTATTTAATAAAACTGTAAAATTATGGTACGCAGCTGGAAACCATATTGCCAGTACTTTACCGTTAATTTACAGAGAGCCGTAAATGAGTGAAACCGTAAAATTACGGTTCGCAGCTGGAAACCCTGCTGCCAGGATTTTACCGTTAATTTACAGAAAGCCGTAAATGAGTGAAACCGTAAAATAACGGTCTGCAGCTGGAAACCCTGCTGCCAGGATTTTACCGTTAATTTACAGAAAGCCGTAAATGAGTGAAACCGTAAAATAACGGTCCGCAGCTGGAAACCCTGCTGCCAGTATTTTACCGTCAAATTACGGCAGAATTTTTTACAGTGAAGATAAAACAATTCTGCGTCTATTTTTGGTCTAAATCTGGACCAAATTTAGACGGACCAAAAAAGACCACATTTGGACGTCGATTTTTGGGCTAAAAGACGGCCTGGACGGGCCAACTTGATTTAGCCCAAAAAAAGACGTCAAAATGACGTCTGGTGCTGGGTGGGATAGTTCACATTGTTCAATGATGAACTTGTTTTCTGAAACTGATGAGCAAACACTTTGTCTAGTGAGCCAGTAGACGGCAGATCCACAACATTTATCATTTTTCTCCGTCGCTGTGGCGCATTTCTCAGATCACACTGACATTTCTCAAAGCGTCTTGTTAAAGTTTATTCTGTTGTTTCTTGCTTTATCTATTGTTTATGCCATGTACATCATAACACATCAGGCCTATAGGTCTACTGATTCTCATTGGTTCATTCGTTGGTCGTAGGCCGACTCCCCCCAAACCGTTCCAGGTCAAGATCTGTGGGTGATGCCGGGGTGTCATAAGAAAACAAACATAAAACACATCCCATCTGTGAAAGCACCTGTAAGAACTTTAAATCCAGGACCCACCAGACCGCTATCTGAAGAATGAAGGGAAATATCTGCATTTCTTTTCAGTAGTGCATGAATGAATAGCTTGCTATATTTAGATCATTCAAGATTATGGCAAAAATCATCATTCTTATGAATCCCCTTGATATCACAACATACTTTAAATTCATACAATATTTTCATAAAACATTGAAAACAACTGATAATGAACAAATTGATTTCTGTTTAGTCTCCAGTAACTGTAGTAAGAACTTATTTTCTTTAAACTTTTTACAATTTCCCAAATGACGTTTTTAATCATTTAATTTAATGTTGTTGAATTTTATGTTCTCATTTATCATATTATTTATGTAACTTACTTTTGTTTTGTATTTTTCTTTATGTATGCTATTGTGCCCATGTGTGATCAAACGGGCCTTTTATTTTGACTTGTGTTGAGTGGGAGTGAAGCTCTCTACAAGTGTGTGTTTGCTGCTGCTCGTGTGTGAGCGCTGATGTTCCCTCGTGTGCTGATGTTATACCAGTGCATTGAGATGTAAATTAACAAATAAATAACACGAAGAAGTTATACCTGAAAGAGTCTTTGGTGAATGGATGACGGCAACATATTGTATATTAACATGGCGGATGGAAATGAAATCGTAACAGGTTATGGGCCCAGGCGCACCAATGCTACAGGAGGAAGATGGCAGAGGCTAGTCTTCGACGGAGACGAAAATAATTACGAACTATGGGAAGTAAAATTTCTTGGTCATCTGAGAATAATGGGTTTAAAGGAAACAATACTGTCTACCGGGGATATAGACGGAGGAAAGAATGAGGAATGCTACGCTGAACTAATCCAGTTTCTCGACGATAAAAGCTTGTCACTGGTGATGCGAGAGGCGACTGATGATGGCAGGAAAGCCCTGCAAATACTTCGAAATCACTACGCCAGTCAGGGTAAGCCTAGAATTATCGCCTTATACACTGAACTTACTTCGTTAAAGAAGGAATCTGACGAGACGATAACAGACTACATTATCCGAGCCGAGAAAGCGGTGACTTCCCTAAGAAACGCAAAAGAAGTAATTAGCGACGGACTGATGATAGCTATGATTCTAAAGGGCCTGCCAGATTCCTACAAACCCTTCGCTATCCATACTACACAGAGTAGTGAAGAATTGACTTTCATCCAGTTCAAAAGTAAACTAAGAAGCTATGAAGAGACAGAGAAATTCGACGATAAACCTAAATCTGACAATGTGATGAAAGTGCACATAGCATCTGTGACCTGCTACGGATGTGGAAACCGCGGTCATATTGCACGCGATTGCCGACAAAAAGGCCCACCTAAGTGGTGCAACTACCATAGAAGTTCAACACACAGTGATGAGACATGCCGCCGAAGAAAAGACGGGCACAAAGATGAAGCAAAACAGGCTGCAGAAAAACAAGCGGAACCTGAGAAAGAACAAACTTTTGTGTTCAAAGTAAGTCAAACATTTCTTCCAGATAATATTACCAAAAATGGACTAATGGTAGACTGTGGAGCAACATCCCACATCTTAACAGAGGAGAAAGACTTCACGAAATTTGACGAGAGTTTCGACCCAAAGTCACACTACATGGAGCTGGCAGATGGAACCAGGGTGAACAACGTGGCACTAAAGCGGGGCAACGCAGAGATGTTACTGCTGGACATGGAAGGAAAATGCGTCCGGATCACTCTAAAGAAGGCCTTGTTCATACCATCATACCCACAGAGCATCATCTCCGTTCAAGCTGCCACAACAGATGGAGCCAGGGTGATCTTCCAGGAAGGACAAAATAAACTGATAAACAAGGATGGAGCTGTGTTCCGCATAGAAGAACACGAGAGACTGTACTATCTGAAAACGGTAAATGACAACAAACAATGTGTTGATGCATCAGTTACTGATATAATGTCCAGGGATAAAGTGAGTCTAACTTGTGATGTTAAAACATGGCATGAGATCATGGGACATTGTAATATTAGTGATGTGTTGAAATTACCTGAAGTGGTAGAGGGTATGGAAATCACAGGTAATACCAAACTAGACTGTAATGTTTGTACTGAGGGGAAGTTTATCAACAGCAGAAATAGGAAAACTGACACAAAAGCGGGTGAGGCCCTAGAGTTGATACATACTGATTTATCAGGTCCCATTGAACCAACTTCTCAAGATGGATATAAGTATGCAATTTCATTCACAGATGATTTTTCAGGGGCAGTATCAGTTTACTTCCTTAAGAACAAGAGTGACACTACTCTAGCGACAGAAAAGTTCCTTGCAGACAGTGCACCATACGGTAAAGTCAAATGCATTAGATCAGACAATGGTACAGAGTACACAGGCAATGCATTTCAATCACTTTTACGAAAAAAGGGTATAAGACATGATACATCATCTCCGTACTCTCCTCACCAAAATGGTACAGCTGAGAGACAATGGCGAACCATTTTTGAAATGGGAAGGTGTCTACTAATAGAGAAGGGATTACCAAAAGTGTTGTGGCCTTATGCTGTCCAAACTGCCACTCACATTCGAAACAGATGCTATAATGACAGAATTAAGAATACTCCATATTTCATGTTGACAGGAAGAAAGCCAGACCTTTCTAAAATGTGGGTTTTTGGATCAGAATGCTATGCGTACAAACACAATCAGAGGAAATTGGACCCTAGATGTGAGAAGGGAATATTTGTGGGATATAGTAAAAATAGCCCAGCTTATCTGGTATATAATCCACAGACAGAAAATGTATCAAAACATAGATTGGTTAAATTCATTAGGAAAAGCAGTGCTGAACAGCAGACACAAACCGATGAAGATTATCAAGAAATCCCAAACTACAGAGACGGGACAGAGTATAGTGAGAATAGTGGTGATGTCCCACAAGGTGAGAAAAGCACAGAGAACCGGGTCCTAAATGGGAATTCGGAGAGTATTGATACAGACAATGCAGAGGTGTCAGAACATGATGTAATTATAAAAAAAGTAGACACAGAAGACAACAAAAACAGTACAGGTTCAACAGCCACGGCTAGTCAAAAACACCACCACTCGAAAAGAGAAAAGAGAGCCCCAGTGTATTTACAAGATTACCTTACAGACTTCAGAGATGATGTAACCAATGTGAGTGTTGATTATTGTTACAGGGCAGTGTTTGAAGTCCCACAAACCTATAGAGAGGCCCTTATGTCACCTGAGGCTCCCGGATGGGAATATGCTATGAAGGAAGAGATGGACTCGCTTAAAGAAAATGACACATTCGAATTGACAACTCTACCAGAGGGCAAAAAGACAGTGGGGGGAAGATGGGTGTATGCCCTTAAAGAAAATGCAGAAAAAGGAAAAATATTCAAGGCTAGGTACGTTGCAAAGGGATACAACCAAACTGAAGGCATAGACTACCATGAGACATTTTCTCCTACAGCAAGTCTCACCTCAGTACGGGCATTAATGCAGTTAGCTGCTCAGAACAACTACTTAGTTCATCAGATGGACGTCAAAACAGCATATTTACATGCTCCAATAGAGGAAGACATATACTTAGAACAACCAGAGGGTTTTAAAGAGACATCTGACATAGGAGACAAGTTAGTATGCAAGTTGAAAAAATCACTGTATGGTCTTAAACAGTCTGGAAGAAACTGGTACAAACTTTTAAATGATCATTTGGAACGAAACCACTTTGAGAGAAATCAGTCTGATCACTGTGTGTATAGAAAGCAGATTGAAAATGAGACAATCATAGTGATCATCTGGGTAGATGATTTGATAATTGCAGCAAGCAGCGAGGAACAGCTCAACAGTTTCAAAGAAATAATGAAGTCCAAATTTAACATGAAGGATCTAGGGAAAATATCTTGTTTTTTGGGCATCCAGTTTGAGCAAAAAGAGGGAGAGATTAAAATGAATCAGAAAAGGTACATTCTCAAAATGCTTGAAAGGTTTGGAATGTCAAACTGTAAACCAAAAGCTACTCCTAGTGAGTTAAAAGTTGAGTGTAATTGGAATGAGGATGAAAACAACAAAGAGATTGAGAGCCCCACAGAATACCGTGAACTTGTAGGAAGCTTGATCTATGCAATGACCTGTACCAGACCAGACATTAGCTGGATAGTCAGTAAACTATCACAAACCCTTGCAAAGCCTAAAGCACAGGACTTAGTAGCTGCTAAACATGTCCTGAGATATCTAAAAGGTACAGCTGACTACGAGCTGTGTTTCAAGAGAACTGACAAGGCTTTAAGCCTAATAGCTTTCAGTGATTCTGACTGGACATCTTCTGTAGAAGATAGGCGTAGCACCTCAGGATACTGTTTCAGCCTAACAGAACAAGGACCAGTTATTTCATGGAAGTCTAAGAAACAGCCGACAGTGGCACTGTCGACATGCGAAGCTGAATACATTGGTCTAGCAAACACTACTCAGGAAAGCCTGTACCTAACTCAACTGCTAAATGGCATGGACAGTAATGTTTACACTTGCTCCACGATGTACGGTGATAATCAGGGAGCCATTGCGCTGAGTAAAAATCCTGTGAATAGATCTAGATCTAAACACATTGATGTGAAATATCATTTTATCCGTGATGCTGTCAATGAAGGAAGAATACATATTGTGTACTGTGCAACAGAGGACATGGTGGCCGACATTTTGACAAAATCTGTATCAAAAATTAAAATTCTGAAGTTCAAAGGTTTTCTGTTTGGGAACTAAATATTTTGTGATAACATTGTAAATGGCTTAAGATGATGAGAACAAGTGGGGGTGTTGAATTTTATGTTCTCATTTATCATATTATTTATGTAACTTACTTTTGTTTTGTATTTTTCTTTATGTATGCTATTGTGCCCATGTGTGATCAAACGGGCCTTTTATTTTGACTTGTGTTGAGTGGGAGTGAAGCTCTCTACAAGTGTGTGTTTGCTGCTGCTCGTGTGTGAGCGCTGATGTTCCCTCGTGTGCTGATGTTATACCAGTGCATTGAGATGTAAATTAACAAATAAATAACACGAAGAAGTTATACCTGAAAGAGTCTTTGGTGAATGGATGACGGCAACATATTGTATATTAACATGGCGGATGGAAATGAAATCGTAACAAATGTACTTTAGAGGGATTGAATGATTCACTGCGAGCCGCTTGAGAATCGATTATAAAATGTGAAGAATCGCAATATATGTTTTGAACAGCAGAGGACGCTGTTTACTGCAAACTTGTGTTCATGTTCTGATCTCTTATGAAACAAAGTGAAAAGTTAAAATATGACCTAATTTTGTTTCTGTTGTTTGCTGAGAAATGATCCAAAGTGTAACTTTATGGAAATGTTAGTTAATAAAACGAATACATTGTGAATAAGTATTAAACAAGTAAAACAAACAGTAAAAATACAAAATGGTGATTGTTTTTAAGTTTCTGGCTCACGAGCAATATGTTTCTGATCCGGTCTAACACTATTAAATCATATATGAGCTCATCTTCATCATCAGCTGACACATGAGTCTGATAAAGGAACATAAGTCATTGTGCAAAAGTACATTTCATGATGACTTTATAATGTATTGAATCAGAGCTTTTAATGTGCACAAAGACGCACACATACTGTCCCAATGATAAATACCATGAGATTCTTCCTGGTTTCTGTGGGTCATGTTTCACAAACTCTGCTACTTCTCCCTGAACCTCGGGCATCTTTGCATGTTTCTATGTTGGAAGGCAAGCTTCTGAAATAATAAATAAGACATACAACAAAATATGTCAAATATATAATTACATTATTATGCAGTTTAGAGGGAACATTGCTTGCCAGACAAATTCATAATCCTGCCGTCCTCAGAAGAATCTCTATTATGGACTACATTACATTACATGAATATTACACGACGATTTTATTTGTTTTAATGAAATAAATGGTAAATTTGTTCAAGGATTTATTGTGTGTAAATCGTGCTTTGTAAAAGCCATAGCATTGGTCAAATATTAAACCATGGTTTTGACAACAGTCAGGCATGAAAATCACTCACCTTTCGGCAAAATTCGCCATTTTGAAAACAAAAATGGTGATCTACGTGAATCGTGTAGATCAAAATGTGATGGGGGCGCGTGCCAGAAGCGAGCATGAGTGCATGGAAATATTAGCGCGAAGGGCCTTGCGTCACAAATTTCTTTCTCTGGAGGGGAACACTATTACCTGATTGCAGGGCCGTGCACAGACATTTTGAGGGGCAGTGGCCTAAACCGAAAAAAGGGGCACCAAGGGGGTGGTTGCTTGTTAACACAAATTATCCAGTTATTAGAAAATATACAATTAAAAAAGAATTCAGCGCACGCTCAAATACATTTTAGACTTTATTGTAGATGTTTTGATAGAACATACTCTAATCAGGGCTGTTCTTCATACCACTGTCCCTGAAAAGAACGTACTTGTTCATTGTACCACATTGTACATTATATTGTGTTTTTTTTAAATGCGCAGGATCTGATGGATTTTGTAACTGAAGCAAAAACTCAGTCTTCTGGCTTTTTCTCCCTTGTGTACATGGCTGTGACTGCCTCACTCTCCATTTCTTCCTGTCTTCCAAATTCTAATAAAACAGAAATATTACTTATCGGACCAAAGACACGCAAACCGAATATTTCTGATTATAAACTATGAGTTGGAGTAACAGTACATCCTTCAACATGCACAGTATAAGATCTAGGCGTTATATTAGACAGCAACCTGTCATTTCGAAATGACAGCTCGGATAAAAACAGCCTTTTTCCACCTAAGAAATGTTGCCAAATGATGAAATATTCTGTGTGTTGCTGACGCGGAGAAGCTTATTCATGCATTTATGACCTCAAGACTTGACTACTGTAATGCACTACTTAGTGTTTGTCCTTCATCATCAATAAACAAACTACAGTTAGTTCAGAACGCAGCTGCCAGAGTTCTAACCAGGTCCAGAAAATACCATCACATAACCCCAATTTTATCAACCCTTCACTGGCTACACATTAAGTATCGTATTGACTTTAAAGTTCTTTTAATCACTTATAAAGCCTTAAAGGGTTTAGCCCCTACCTACCTAACAGAGCTTCTATCACACTACAACCCATCACACTCTCTAAGATCTCAAAACGCAGGACTTTTGATAATACCTAGAATAACTAAATCCACCAAAGGGGGTCGAGCTTTCTCATACGTGGCACCTTAACTCTGGAATAGCCTTCCTGACACTATTAGAAGATCAGACACACTCGCCCAATTTAAATCTAGATTAAAGACACATCTTTTCAGCCAAGCATTCACTTAAAGCAAATATGCTAAATAAACCACCAGGAGATGCTGACATTAGATATTATTTACTAGATGTTTATATAACAAGTTAAACTATTCATGTACTGTGTTTTACCTTTTTTTGTGTTTTTCTTATTTCCCCTGTAAAGCAGCTTTGGAACAATGCAAATTGTGAAAAGCGCTATATAAATAAAATTGAACTCAATTGAATTGAATTGATTTGGCTGATGCTCAATGGGCTCTCCCTCACTATCTGAGCCTGCCTCTGCCTCATCTTCAATGGAGTAATAAGTAATAGACATTTAATTTCATATTAGCATACAGCATTAATCTATATAGCCTACTATGCTAATATACAACTCATTTAGAGCCTAAGATGTGCTAGTCAGAACTAAGACAAGTGATTACAATGGGAAATATATTTACAAGAATTAAACTGGAGCTTTGAATCCATGTTTGCAGTGTTGAACTGCCTTTAACAGCCTCCCTTCGCTCATTCTCTCTCGGTCTTCTTTTTTGTGAAGGCATTGTTGTACATTGTTTTTTTGGGGGGGATTGTGTACAAAGTGTGCCAACAACAGGACATTATTTAAATCTGATCGTTGAGAGACAAGCAGCTAACTTTAATTAAAAAAACGCGGATATGTTGTACAAGTTGTTAGCACTAGTAGAAGACCAAGAGCAAAACATTACCGACATACAAAAAAATAATAATACCAAATTACACATTTTGCAGATTCAACCACAGTCTCTTGCATAACCGACCTGTCAATGCGACAGCTTTCGTTAACTGTCGTGTTCACTCTCAGTTTCAAGGAGAAGGTCCTAGCTGCAGGCTGCAGTACGGGGCGGTGCTAAACATGGAGGAGGGGCTAAATGTGGAGCGCCGCCCTCAACACATACCATTGGTTAGCAGGCGGGGTTATTTTTAAGTGCGGCCTTCATGTGTGGCTCTGCCCATAACTCTTCCCATTGGTTACAAGGAAATGACGTTGAAACCAGGAACTGAGGTTAAAAACATTGTTCTTCGACTTAGTGCGGTGCCATTCAAACCGATTGTTATATAAACTCTGTATTTATTAATTAATATAAATAGTATGATTAAAAATATGATACATTGAAAGTTAATACAGGGGAAGTGTTTCATTAATTTGTAAGTTTGTAAGCAAGAGTCTTTCTACTACTTGTAGGTTGATTTTGATTCTGATTTTGGCGTATCCTTTGCGAAAACTACCATAACTTTTAATAAGTGTAGTGACTGTTTAGGGTGTATTGATAATTGTTAATATAACGATGGGTTTACTACACATATTATGGTTAGAATATGGTTACCGTAGTAAGTCTTTGTTTACAGTTTGTTTCTCATTTTTCATTCAACAAAGTATGTCATTGTCTATGTATTTATTTAACGTCCTTTACTTGTTTTTATTTAATATTTTTGTCATTATTAAAATTATTTTATCATTTTTTACCCTACTTCTTTCTATTACCGTTATTTAGTCCAGGGATTTTCAAACTGTGATCCGGGGCCCTTCAGAATGTTCTAAGAGAAAATATTGGAGAAATATAAAGATAAAAGAAAAATGACAGAAGTCTACTGAACATTATTACTGTTTCATATAAATATGTACATTTTTATTTCTAAGTGAAGAAAGAAAATGTATAAAACAGTAAAAAAACTGTATATGAATATAAAAAACGACAACATAAGCAGATATAACCAACATAAAATGACAACAATAAACAATTAACATATTTTTACACACTTAAATGTCACGTTTCTAGACATTAAATTACTGGCAAGCAAAACAGCTGTCTGGGTCCTCTATGCTGCCATAAAAACCATGCAGGACACCACGTTTGCCTGGAATGGAGAGTCAATCAGACGTCGTTTCTTTTAAACAAAAACAATTGTATCCATTAATAACATATATTTCCGACTGCTATGTATAAAAAAACATTGACTCATCATCACAAGTTAATGATGTGGTATTTAGAGGGTTTTGCGTCTGAACTATTCAATTGAAATGATACATACGGAAGAATCGACGTCATTACTTGTGTTTAACCAATAACGCAAGGTTAGGACGAGACGACACATAGACCCACCCTTAATATTACCCCACCCATTGACCAATGAGACGCGTAGGGAGCGGAGCACAACCTTGATCTCCACCCCCATATTTAGCACCGCCCCGTACTGCAGCCTGCAGTCAGGTGTACTTGGTTTCAAGAGACAGAGCGCGCGCGCCGCAGACACTGTGAGTGATGCTGCGGAGCGAGCGGGAAAACCTGGAGCGGAATGGTGGAATCAGCGGAATACTTTAAACGGAGCGTTGGGGATGGGAAAAGCAAGTAGGGGTAACTGCAGCCGCGAGCAATGGGCGTGCCGAAAGGTGAGGGTGTGGCAAACGGTATGGGGCGTGCCAAAAGGTTTCTCATTAGTCTCGCCGAACAGTATGGGCGTGCCAAAAGGTTTTGCGAAAACTACCTGCATGGCGCGGGTTACTGACGTCATCACCACGGCAAGTTTAGGTTAAAGTTTGCAAAAACTGTAAGCAGTAAATATGAATTATATATACTTCCTTTTATCTTTTTTCTCGCTTCCATTACTATTATTTTGTTTCAACATTTCATAGTATATTCTCATTTTTACATATTGTAGTCTTTTACGATTAAAAAAAAGTTTACAAAACTTAATACTAAATATAGCAATCAAAAACAAATAGCAACTATTTTTAGGGTACAAAAGCCTCTTAACACAGTCGCACTATCTGTTTTTAGATAGAAGTTATTTAAAAGTTGTATTCGTTAACATTAAAGTACTTTGAAGTGAACAAACTATGAGCAGCTGTATTTTTTATAACTAATACTAACAAAGCTTAAAACAAATACTGTAACAAATCCATTGCTCATAGTTAACGTTAATACATTCATTTTAACAAACAAAACCTATTGTTATACCTTACCCTGAAAACAATGTTTTGCTTTATAGAGAAAACTAGTTAATAAAAACCACAGAATTGAAAAATTAGTCAAGTGTTTAGTATCTTTCTGCTAAATGACAACCAATTTAGGAAACAGACACAGCTTTATTTACAAAAGAAATTCAGCTTTGTTTCCAATTCAAGTAAACAGAAACATTCAGTCACTCATTTTGTAGTAGCAGTCCATTGAACAGAACCCAGCAAACTCTTTCTCTGAATAGAATGACTAACCCATTAACATCAGCAGACATTTTTTTCTCTTTAAGCCATTCCAAGGATGTTAAATGGGAAATCTACTGCACATTGTGAATCATAAATTACATATATCAATCCACACAAACCTGATGCACCCCAAACCTTCCGAAAAATGTTGTCATATGATGACCTGTTCATCATCTCACTCCTCAGTCTCATTATGAGGTCCATCTTTGATCCCTTGGTATTTAATCCGCAAGATCCACATAACCGACGGACAGCAGACACCTACATTTAAAAAAAAGGAAAAATAAATCACTTAGAATACATTAGAAAAATATATTGACAATAAAAATACTGTGAGAAGAAAGTAAACAAGACAACACTACACCTTCAGTGTCATCAGCTCATCAATAAGTCTTTCCTCGGTTACTGGAATTTCATATGCAGAATTTGGATTTGATGAATGTACTTTTTCCCATTCTGTGTTTAGGACAGAGCCAGATTTCCTAGTATTTTGTCCAATCCAGGGTGCCCAAAGATGGTAACTTGGTTTGACAGCAAAAGGGTTATGGTTTCCAGCTACAAAAAAACAATAACAAAAACCCAACAGCAATAAGAACGACATAGAACTGAATTGAATTAAAAAGCAATAATAGATGATGTCCTAAGGTGAGAAGAAAAGAGAGACAGTCACAGCAGTTGTTTCTGGGGATATGTATTATTTATTTTCTGTGCAATTCTCTGGGTAAATAAGGTGAATGAATGAGTGAGCTCAGTGAATGAATACAAACGTACTCTGCACAAGACCTCTAGCAATGATTTCCAATCTCAGGGAATTCCAAAAAGCCTCTACATCCACCTGTCCATCAAAGTTTTCTGGGGGTTCTTCAATTTCACTTACTAAACAATAAAGTTACAAATATATACACTGAACATAGATTACCTTATGACTAATTTGCTGCAGCACCTCAGTTTGAAATGCATTCAAGAATAGATTAGAGTTTCTGAACTGAAAACTTCAATTGATCTTGAATTCTAATAAAATATATGCAGGTCAAGGATTTTCAAAGTGATTAGATCTGTATCACACCTTGCATATTAAAATCTCCCTTTCGATGAGCATCCAAGACAACAACAGATGGATGGAGTCCACACTTTAAGCAGGAGAAGTGATAATCGTGAAAGTACTGTTTTACTCCTTGGGTAAACCATTCCAGTGGATACTGAAAGAGCTTTACAGACTCTTTCAACAGCAGTATGCAACTAAAGAGACAAAGTGAGGTATTAGACATTGTGACAATGTCACTAAACATGATAAAGCAAGGCTGTCAAATCCCGCTCCTGTAGGGCCGTTGTCCTGCAGAGCTTCATTCCAAACAGAAACACATCTGAACCCAATAATCAATGTCTTACTGGGCATACTAGTAGAAACTTCTAGTAGAAAAGTGTGTTGAGGCAGATTGGAACAAAAGTCTACAGGACAGTGGCCCTCCCAGACTAAGTTTGGATGTCTCTAAAATGAAGAAAGCAATCCACAGTACCTGCAGGAAACTTCGATGCAGAAGACAAAATTTCAAACTGAGTATAACATGATCATCATAGTTATGCACACCAGTGCTCCATTCTTGATAGCGGTATGCAAGTCCACACACTGGACATGTCTTGCAATAGGTTTCAACACCTTAAAACAAGCAACAAAAATAGGCAGTTAATCCTCTAAGTAAATACTAAATTAAATACTTGGTCACACTATAAGTGGCCTTTATTATGTACTAACATAAAAAAGTACAATGTACTTAATGTGGTCATATTCTATTGCCAACACTTTTGCTTCTATTAAGGTGGGATATTGGTAAGGTTAGGGACAGGTTTGGCAGTATGGGTAGGTGTAAGGGTGGGTTAGGGTGTAAAGGCTGGGTCAATAGTGGTAATTACAGAAATTAATAAAAATGTAAATACATATAGATTAAAAAAAATATATATATACAAGTACAATGTAAAAACAAATTGTACCAAATGATTAATTTAAATGCAAGTACATAGGCCACCTAATGTAAAGTGGGACCAAAAATTTCAAAAGTACTCTAATCTGTACTCTAAAGTAAATACTCTAAAATAAGAATTTAAATGAGATCAAACAAATACAAACCTTCAATTATTCCAACTGTTGTGACAATTTTAGCTTTATTAGAGATAAGGAGAGGATCACTAAGGGGTGCATGTTCCAAGCATGAAGAGCAGTGCATCTCATTTGGAACAGGAACTTTTGGTAGTTCCCTTTCATTTAAATCAGTTGTTGAGAGCGGTAGCGAAGATGATAATGTTTTATTCATAAAGATATATTTCACCATTTTCTTTAGATCCTCATTTGTTGGAGGGTACACAGTGTTCTCAGCATCATCTTTTTCTAAAGAAAGACCAGTGTCCACTGGCAACGAAGTCTTGCAGGTCAAATCCTCCTCAGTGCTCTTCACTCTTTGGAATAGATTTCTGTTTGTTTGAAATAGGTACCATTTGCATACTGTCTTGTGTATGCAGGAACGCTTACCAGGCGTACAAGGGCAATGCCATGTGTTGTGTTTGGCATTATAAACCACCATGATCCTACCCAATCGGTTATAAAACGAAACATTTGGCTCAAAAACGGACACATAGTGCATATAGGATGGATCTCCAAGACTCACATAGGATGCAAAACACACATCTTGTCCTTCAGCTTTCTTCTGAAAATTTGAACACTGTCTTTTGCGTTCCTCTGAAAATCATTTGTGCTGTACAATTTCTTTTAAAACTTCTTCATCCAGGACAACATTTTCTGCATCCAATCTGCAATAATCTACAGATTTTAAGTGTGCACACTGACAAGATCTCATGCCGCTTCTTCTTTTAAAATTCACAATAGCACTACAGACATCTAGTTCACAAGTCACGTTATGTGAACTGCCCCATGTTTTTTTGACAACATGAATGGGAATACAAGGGCCTTTAGAAGACTTTGCAACAGCAAAAACTCCATTCTTTGGGCCAATGCATTGACTTTGAAAGTGGGACTGTGCAGTGATGTCATGCTCAATATCTGTATGTGCTCTTTGTATATGTTTTTTCAGATTTTTCTTTAAAACACACTGATGACAGTGGGGACAATTTATCCTTTGTTCTTGCTTTCTACGAACACTTTTTAAGCTGTTTTTAGACATCTGAACGCCCTGAGCAGCAGAAGGCACTGTATGGCTGGCCGGTGGAGCTGAATGTTTACACACATTTATGTGCTTGATAAAATCTGTCTTATTTATTATTGTTTTGGGGCAGTGGCAGCAGTGATAATGCTTATATTTTCTGCACTCCAAGTGACAGTCAAAAATTAGAAAATCTGACAGAAACAGACATAAATTCAAACAGTAATATATAGTTTTTTTCTAGTTAAAGAAATACATAAATGAAGAAAGCCAAAATATTACAATGCACAGTAATACACTGTTTTGTAGATTTTCAACAGAGATTCTGAGCCAAATTACAAAGGGGTGGGCTTATTTTAGAAAGATGACAGCATCATTATTTTATTTTAACACAGATTTGTAGGTCTATTAGTTAAATCCATTTACTTTAGCAAACTTTGTTGCATTTTATGCCATGGTGGCAGTTCTTCGTTTTTTGCCCCAAAAAACGAAATTAATCGGTCATCTTTCTAAAGTCATTTACCCTCTTTATGGCTAAAATTTTTATTTTTACCCCATCTACAAATACTGAATTTCACTGTAAATATGCAACAATTATATTTAGACGAAAAAAGTTTTGTTGATTTGACACGAAATTACCCAAATTATCCTTCATGTAACATGCATAGGAAAACGAAACTTGTACTTACGTTCATGATGAATTGCTCTAAGCCTGTGGCTTTGCAAATGAGTAAACACTTTGTGTCTCTCCCGTGGCTTAAAAACACAAGTTGGACAAAAAGGACACCGATACGAACTACCAACTCTGAATTCTTCGCCTTCGATACACATACGGTCATCGTTTTTTCACTGCGGTAAAGTTGGTTTCATATTCGCACATTCGGACTTGCGCGTTCAATAGCTTTGTAATTATATGTGCATCAAGATTAATATTTGCAAATTATAATCACCGACATTTATAACAACCAAATACATTCTGCAAAATCGATCAAAAAAGCGCAAGCATTAGTTTAATGTCCTACCGAATGCGAATGTCCATCGAATATCAGACTAGGGGGCGTGAAACATCTAGGGATGGTCTACAAAGTGTTAATTATTTTAGTTGTCTGCAAACGTTATTATATTAAAAGCATTTTTACTCACACCTGGTCTACAAGCAACTATCGCTTTGATTTGTTATCTATTGTATTTATGTATACATTCATTTAGCAACAATAAATTAGCATGAAAAATATATTTTGGTCTGTTGTTTTTTATAAAAACACATGATTCTGTTCAATAGTTTTAGAAAGAAGAGACTGACTGCTCTAAAACAAGTTGGAAATCCCCATTTGGACTCATCAAAACAGACTACAGTCACATCTGTTTATTTAGTTTAAAGTGTGATAAAGAGTGTTGTGATCATTATAATATGTGTATAAGTTAGTGTTCTCTGTGTGTTTATTGAAAAGACTTGATGTACTGTTGTAATCCTTTCCTGTTTTGCTTTTATGTAACATTAATCTGTCACTGTATTTTAATTTAAATGAATAGATGTTTGCAATTAAATTAACTTTCACTGTCCATGGCCCTAAACCCATCTTATTACTCGCCTATTTCTTACATGACATCCAACAGGATGTTTATTAGAGCAAACACTTCACTAACAAATATCTTCAAAATGTTTGATAAAAAAATTATCAGATATTCCATTTCCTCTAGCAAACTGTTCTCTTGGTTTCCTCAATAACACATCATCCAGTTAAAAAGTTTAAAAATAAAGGACTGACTGCCTCACTACAAGTCAGAAATAGAAATTTTTCTCTATAGTATATACTAAAACTCTTCAATGAATACATTTTTACTCAGATGTCATATACCACTGTTACTTTATATGGGTTTCTCCATTGACTTTTAAAAACTTCAATTGCCTATGAAAGTAAGGTCATAGTGATACAGAACAAGTTGTAGAATATTACTAAGAGCCTAAAGAACAGACTACAGCTCTTCGTTGCATAATTAAATGCATCAAATGTCCCACACTTAGTGCTGACATTTTGTATAGGATTTCCCATAGAAACAAGACTGACTTCAATAGCCTTTGAAAGGACGGTCGTAGTGATACAAAACAAGTTGTAGAATATTACTAAGAGCCTAGAGAACAGACTACAGCTCTTTAATGGGGATTTACATAATTTATTTCAAAATAATTTATTCACACATCTTGCAAAACCATGCTTGTTCCTCTGGTGGCACGGCTATCCTCAGGCAGTCAACATGAAACCACCTCTGGCATCGATCACACTGAATCTTGAGAGAATACAAAAAAATTGTTAGATTTATTAAGGTTTTACTTAAAATTAGTATGCTACACGACACTTTGCACAAATACTCAACTGTGAACGATTTCAGGATTAACAAAACATCAAAACACATACCCAAACGCAGTCTTGCTGTTGGCGATGCTCTTTTACTCCACACATAGAGCAGTAATCATTTTTTGAGACTACAAAAAATATAATGAGGACAACACTTATCTCTGCACTCTCTTTCAAAAATTGACACATACATTTTCTAGGAAAATCGTTCAAACCTGATTCCTGCAAAATCTGTTTGGCCACTTGATTTCTGTATTGGCACATCATCTCACTGCTGTCTGCTATTGTAATGCTGTCAGGAATTTGTGGAAAGTGTTCCACTATCTGTTTGGCCATCTACAAGGCATAATTGAACATTAATAAAATCATTTTAATAATCAAAACGATAACAACATTGTTTCTGTATAAAACCTATCACTTTACCATCATTACAAATACACCACAGCTGTGACTGTCTGTCTGTAATGAATGAGGTATTGTGCATGGTTCCCACTTGATGTCCACCCAGTGTTCTTTTCCATACTGATGGCGTCTCATTTTGAAGTAATCTCTGTGGTTTAATAAAGTACAGTCAATATGGCTGTGGTCAGCAACATCAAATGTAGGAATATACTATTGACATCATACATCACTGACACGTGCAGTTATGTAAAACCTATAAATACCCAAATTTTTCACAAGCGTTTGTGGCATCCTCCTGTTCCTTAGTGGTAGTTTGAGAGTCTAGCAGAAAGATTCTGTGGCTTTTTGCATGTAGATACTACAATGACAACACAGTCAACACCTTAACTTTAACATGTAGGAATTTGTATGTGATTTTTTTAAACGTAATTGTTATGAAGTTGTCCATTAGTAAAAATTTGTTATTTTCTCTGTTTCACTTACCACTAACTGCCAATGGACATTGTTGCGATTTACAGCAGTGATGACCCCATCATATTGGTCAAAGTTTACCTGTAGAAAAAGTGTATGAAAAGTAATACTGAATGTGCACTGTACATCCTATTAGTTAAGATGAGAGGCAAATGTATCAACCCACTTTTCGCAGTCCTTGCCGTGCCATCCGCTCCCTTGTATCGTGTAATATCGTATGCGTAGTGTAATGGTTTAACTGGAACACATTTGCCCCCTTCTTATTAAGCAAAACTCGAAGGTAGCAATCAATTGTCTGAAACATGATGAAAAAACATTCTATAGGTTTTACAAGTAATCAGGGCCGCGTTTCCAGAAACCTTCTTCGCTTTGTCGTTCTGTGTTTCCTGAAACATTCTTAGTTAAGTATAGGCCTACCTTCTGTAATTCACACGTTCAGAAGGTTGGTCTGGGGCGCTCTTAGCTATACCTTATCACTGTTAAAAAAAATCACCATGCTAGAGGCCACTTTGGGAAAAAAAGCTTCTTTACATCGCAGTCTATACCAATAAAATTCTAAGGTTAAAAAAACCCTTAAATTGACTTTTCATGCCAATAATATAACTGTCTTTACTCTGGTGCTTTTTAATGGTATTATCTTAATAAGGTGCTTCAGTGGCAAACAATTTGGAGTATATTTAAAGTGAAAGATTGTGGTATAAAGTTTAGTCAAACTGCAGCGATACACCAAGAGACGGCCCCATCCGCAGAGCATTAGTGCATTTAATCCGTGAAAACATGGCTACAATTTATGCTGCAATTATAAATTTAACCGGCCACGGCAGCAATTTCAGCAGCTTTTAATCTTGTTGGTTTAACTTTGTCAAGACAAACTCAACGTAGCCCCTTTAAATGTTGCGATTTTTTTATACAGGTGCCGCGTTCTGCGCTATAGATTAAAATAATGACACTATAGCAACATATGTTATTAGAATATAAATAAGGGGTTCCCAAAAACAGGTATAATCAAAGGAAGGCTATCTCATCGCATACCTTTTAAATATTAAATAGGCCATTTAATCCTATGAGTCAAAATAAATGCAACCTCAACTATTTCTAAAGTGCTTATTTTAAAAAGAACGCCACTACCTCACATAACGCAGTGGAACAGTCCCTGTATAGAGTGAATGATTGATTGTCGAACGATCAATATCCGTTCATTCAGCACCACCGCCATGGACAGCACCTGGTAACGTGGCACGAAACAAAGTTACCTCCTCAGGTATAGTTCGGGTAACACGCCTAGAAAAGGTATAACTGGAGTCTTAGTAGCGCGCTAAAAGACGTTATCTGGAAACGCAGCCCAAGTCATTTAAACTACTCAGTTATTTGCATACTACTTTTCAAGTTGTTTAATAGACAATTTTGCATATATTTCCAATGATCGGATTACCTCTCCATGTAACCATTCATTTGGCCTCAGTGTTAAGAATTCGTTGTGATGTAACATGAACTCCAGATTCTGTCTGGGACACTTGACAATGGCTACCAACAACTCTGTGGATGGCGCTTTCCATAGCATATTAACCTGCAATGATCAGAAAGCAATACATTAAACGAATATTTGACTAAGATTTGAAACGTTTAATATTAGTATTAGTTTTTAATAAAATACATAAACAGTTTTGGGGCACCATTGGCTTTCGTAGTATTTTGTGTGTATTTTGTTTGGAAGTCATTGTTGACCCAAAATGAATGTGTTACAATGTCTGTGCAAAATGTCTACTTTTGTGTTTAGTATATCATGAAAAATGTATACAGGGCAAAGAGAGTGAAGTAAATGCAAAAACCTATTGTGAAATATTACTTAAAATATATACAAATCTTATTTAAATAAATATTTGGAAGACAGTTTTCTATTACCACATTACCTCTTGATCGACAGAGACATCCTTTGTACAAAGATCCATAGGCTCTAAAACTTCTCCATCACTTTCACATTGTGACATGGGTATTGGACTCTTCTTGCAATCTGTCACATAATTGGGGATTGTTGTTCGTTTTTTCTGAGGACCAGGTATGTTACTAGGAACAGAGAAGTATTTTGATCTTGTGGCTGAAATACGTTCTTTATTCTTCTTCATCCAAGTTTCTTGAGAATGTTCAAGGTTCTTTGGTAGGACAGGTTTCATTAGTAGTGCTTGAGGAAGGTTTTGCTTCATGATGTGCTCTGTGTACCTTCCTTGCAGAGACTGAAACATTGTCCTTATGAATCTTCCTGGTCTGACCTTTTTGTTGTTAAGCATTATGGAATGTTTAACGATTCCAAACCACTTTTCTACATGACAGTTGGTATCTCGTGTTTGAAGTGGTTTGATTGTTTTCATTATGTCTTGTTCCTGTGAGTCATACCTCCTAAGGTCTCCCAATAGCAAGCCACTCCACAGAGGAAAAATGCCCAGGTAGGTGTCAAAGAGAAAAGTGATGATGCCAGGACAAAAGTATGGGTTGTCTTCTTTTGCAAAGTTTGTTTCATTTGCCACTTGGTCATTCACTTCTTTTTTGATCCGCTGAAAAAAAACAGTAAATGGTGATCGGCCTGTGATGCTTGTAACATGTTTTCTGTCTTCACCTTCCAACAGTGCACAGACTTCAGCTGGGTTGGGATCATCAATGTAAACATCTGTGGATTTTGATATTATACTGTGTAAGGTGATCAGACTGTCAGTTACACTACTCGTGTTTTGTTTTGTTGTGAGCAGGGTACATAATGCACGGAACACTGTTCCTGATTCAGCCATGGAGCTTGCATTTTGCAGTCTGGCAAAAGCAAAAGTTGCAAAGTCTCGCAGTCCTTTGTCACCTGTTTGCTTACAGATTGCCTGTCTGACAGCTTTCAAAATGTGCGCAGAGCATAGGTGCAGGACAGTACATGACTTGATGTCATGCCATGACTTTTTCCCCATGCACAACTCATATACTCGGTTGAGGTAAGAGACGATGTGCTCTTTGTTCAGCGCATGCATTACACTTTGTATTAAAGCCCAGCTGTAGTCACATTCGACCTGATGAATAGGCACATGCGTGTATTTTGACAGTTGTGTGTTGAGTTGCATGAGCCAAAATGAGATTGTTGGTACCGTGTGATCATTAGATAGCATTTCACAAATAGGAAGTGGGGGCGCATCTTGACCCTTTCCTGGAAGTACAATTGCGTAGTACAACACACGCTTTGGCTGCTCAGGAATCTTTGTCACAACTCCCCCAGTGGCATCAAGATAGAGCGAGACTGGAACCCTGCCTCGCAAATGTTGCACAAGAATGCTGATACCAAGCTCACTGTACAAATGCACATTAAACGGATCAAAAGAAAAGTGCTGTATGTAGCCTGGTGTCTTGTAGTACTTGGTGTCACATTCTTTGAGTACTTTTTGCAAGACCGATATCTCAATTAGCATGTCTGTGTGCATGTTTTCCATTTTTCTCATTTCATAGCCTATTGATTTCAACACATTTTTGTTTGGACATTCAGTCATGTTTCCAGCCAGAAGTTGCTCCTTTGGTGTTGATTGAAGGCTTTTGTAAAATAAATGACTTGGTCCCTGCCCTAAACCCTTTGCTATTTTTCCTCTTTTTAGGTAGGTTGTATGTCTTCTCTTACTCTCTGAAAGTTTGTGAAGTATATCTCCAGTCCGACGGACAAGAAATTTTACATTTTCCTCCTCTGACACAGGTTCTTTTACCAATGTGAATGTGTATTTTGCTGGGCAGGAAGGAAATGTGCAGACTGCCTCAGAGCGCAAATAACAAAGGTTTTTCTTTCTACTGTGAGGACCCTTGACATGGTGATATTTAAACGCCAATGTACAGCATGGGTTTACTTTTTCAAAGCTGTTGTACAGATACTGCGTCCAAGGTGGTTGTAATTTAGTGCTCCCTTTGATTGGTTTTATATGATTCCACAACTTCCTCACCATTGAAACATAAAATGTGTCTTTCACCTTTGGACATTTTCTCAAAACATTCTGGTCAGGCTCCCCCTCTTCTACCTCAAAGGCTTTAGGCATACACTCAGAGTCACTGTTGGCTTCTTGGTCTGTTGCATCTAAATCTTTGTCTGTTCCTTCTGATTTAGGTTTGGCCTCTTGGTCTGTTGCATCTGAGTCTCTGTCTGCTTCCTCAGAGTTAGTGTTGGCTTCCTGGTCTGTTGCATATGACTCTTTGTCTGTTTCCATATGTGTGACATCTATCTCCCTTTGTATAATCTTTGCATCACACTGGGTTTCCGCATCACACTGGGTTTCCACATATAACACTTCCACACCTATGATAGATAATAAATATAAATGATAGATAATGAACATTTCAACACTTCACTATTGTAAGCTATATATGTATGACACATCATTTAATTAAAAAAAATATACTGTGTTCACTTTGTCACATATAACCTATATTTCCATACATCTGCTGTTTAAAGGCATTTAAAATTTTGCCTTTGGTCATTTTGAGTTGGAGTTTTCTGAATATAATGAGGCTCATATAAAGGACACTTTCTCAAGTCAAACCTGCTGCTCGGATATAGCAAAAAAATCTTACCTTCATTTTCTGGGCTTACTTCATCTGTTCCTTCTTTAGTAACATCCTGAGTCATCACCTGGCTTTCTGCTGTCTGATGTATTTGGTGTCTCAGGCCATTGCGGTTATATCTCCAGATAACCCATAGCCAGTGACGGTTCTTTGGATTGTCATCATGAAACAAAACCAGGGACAGTTCTGACCACACTTCTGAGGAATATGCCGGATTTCTGTTCAAAATGTCGGCTTGTTGAAACTCTTTTACAACATTTTCGATTCCTCCTGCTGCTTCCCACAGATTCAATCTTTTAAGCTTTTGTCCCTTTTTAAATCTCCCCATTGTGGGCTACAGCTTTATAGGCAACAGTGAAATAGATGCACATAAGACTCTGTGTGTTCATCCATCCACCATTCCTTTTAGTTTTGTGGACACGGTTGTGACGGAACCATGTTTTTGTGTTTGTTACGTTATTTGTGACACCTGTCTCGTCTCTAAGCCCCGGCCCTTCTTTTCCCGCCTTTCTTCTGTTAGTGTTCCCTGCACCTGTACCTGGCCATTGTCATTATCTCTTGTTTGTTTCCCCTATTTAATCCCTTGTGTTTTCAGTCCTGTTGTAAGTTCTTTGATTATGCAACATGTCTGGTTGTCCTGTTTTTGCCTTGCCCTTGCTTATATCAAAGATTCAGTGTTTTTCAAAGTTTTTGATTTGTGTTCACCCCCTCGTGGGAAGTCTTTGTTTTGAGTTTTCAATTGTTTGTTTAATTAGTAAGAAGTATTTTCCCCACCGTGTTTTTTTTACTATTAAAGAAGTTTTTTTCAGCTCATCTGCTGTCCATGACTGGGTTCTGCCCTAGCTATTCATGACACATTAGGCAGATACAGGGTTGAATGTACAAATATCACAAAAGAAAAAGTTATGATTCAATAACAGTTTTTTTTTACTACAGCTACGACCTCATAGCTCGATCTGACTAATAAGTCTGCCATGCATGAGTTCTGTTATACTTTTTTCAACAAGTGAAAGACAAGCAAATATTATCCTTACAAACTTTTACAGAAAAGTGACAGCCTCATGAGTCAAGACCACACAACGTTGGTCAAGTGTCTTGGGGATGTGGCGCATGAAATTACATACACCTTAAGAAATCAAAATTATATTTGAAGTATTTTGAAAGAACGGGACAGGTCTACACATAGTTCAGGTGTCGAGAACCTTTTTGACATGACGTACCATGTGATTTGGTCATGCTACTCCCAGTGCCTTATGAAAAGAGTATATAGAATGTAGTTGTCCAGTACATGTGATCTACTTATGTACATAACATGGACCGCATCTTAAAATGATAGGTTTTTACTATAACACAAATATACTGTTTCATAGGGCTAATTCTGTCATTAAAAGAACTGTTGTTCATACACTTTTAGTTTAGTGTACCATAGCACAATCATTTTCGGGAGTTAATATAGACTGACACATAAACATATGCACAATACAGCAGTTTATTTTCTCTAGGACACAACTGATGCACATCATTGAGTATCCACACATGACTGTAGTGTTTGGATAATTTCTAAATAGTATTGAATCACATACATTGTAGGAGATTACTTCCGTAAAACTATCCCAACAGATATTACATTATTCAATATAAAAATCCTGTCAATATGACAACAGCTACTCCATAAACAGTTACCTCTATTTTATGGTTAGTCCTGCAATCATTGACTCAAATTTGTAGCTCTTACATTTACAAAAGAACTTGTTCTTTTTTGCAAATAATACATAAATTATGACAAGAGAAACCGTAATGGAAAATGTTCAAAATTTATTTTTTACATGAGGTGTGAACATATGCTATGCATTTGGAGAAATGTAAATAGCACGATTATAATTCACGAGGAACTTAAACAAGCACATTGTAATTTTACTAGGTATTCTGTTTTGCAAAAAGCAGCCGAACTTGGCACTTTTTAGACGGCCCCTATGATTGTGAGACGTCACATCATTCCATAGACATGAACGTGTTTTTGGTCTTTTCAAAACATCGACTTTCGCAGATACATTGTTTTCTTCTTGTGCCCCCAATGCTCTGAAATGAAATGAAATTGTAAGTAACATTTTTACACAAATACTTACTGATCTTTTGAACGCGGAAGTCCGAATGTGCGAATATGAAACCAACTTTACCGCAGTCGTTTTTTCTCACTGTAACATGTGTCTGTCATCAACAGTAACGTTAAACTGATTACTAAAAGTTGCAAGGTAAAACGCAAAGTAATTTGCATTAGAACAAGCTATCGTATTTACATAATTACGTTATATAAATCATAGATAAACATATGATGAATTCAACCATATCTTACCGCCGCCATCTTCTTTGCCAAAAGGAAATTACTTACCATTTGGCTTTTTTCCTCTTAAAGTTTGGCACGGTTTGCAAACCAACTGATAAGTGCTTTACCGCCGCCTGCTGGACTGGAGTGTGGAACAAAAGTTTACCGCTGATTGGCCAATAAAGTAAAACTCCTTTCACCAATCAGAAACCTTTCGGCACGCCCATTGCTCAAGGCTGTCTCGGGAGAAGGGGCACCTCAGTCGATGAGGGCAGAGGGGCAGTGGCTCTAGCCACCGGGCCACCCCCTGTGCACGGCCCTGCCTGACCACCATCAGGAGCTGAAAGCACGCCTGGATAAACCTGACTGAATTTGATGAGTGATGGTTTTAATAATTGTAATGTTTTTTGGTATATCTAAGTTACCAGCAGGAGCTCTGTTGACATAGGCTTAGCTACAGCTTGATGAATTGAGTCATTGAACACAGCAGGAGAGAACGCAACGTTAGCCAGCTAGCTAAAGCTCCTGATTATAATTTCACAAAGTCATCTGAAGCCATTCCATACCTAATGTGAGGGACAGAAGTATATTTACATGGTAAAATAAAAGCTTATGGAAACTTGTTTTCCCTCTGCGGCTGTCAATCATTCTCCATTCAGTATTCAAACAGCGAGCGCGTCTCGTCTGGTTACAGCAGGAGGCACTGAAAAACTCTCCAATATGATGTATTAGATTATTAAAAGCCTATATTTTTTGTCGTATCTATCATATCTGGTTGCCCCATTGAAAAGCTGCACAATACATTTAAAATAAGCATAATTTAAGTGTATATTATTTGTGTGTAGTAGGCTATCTAAACTATTTTATAAATATAAAATTGTTAAATATATGATTGCCTGAATTAATTATATAATAGTACTAAAAGTAATTTTATTTTTGTAAAATGTTAAAATCCTAATAAAAATACTATAAACAATAAAAACAAAGTAGAAAAATAAAGAAAAGACATAGTATAAGACACAAATCAACTAATGATGACATAATTGTAGTAAAAAAAAAAAAAAAAAAAAATATATATATATATATATATATAAATATAAAATAAAAATAATAATAATAAAAAAAGGGAACCAAGCACAACAAGGGGCGTATATGCAGTTACAATGATAAACCACTAACTAACAAGCATTCTCTAGGGGTAGAGCAGACGGCAAAAATCATAAAGTTTAGGGCATGTCCAAAAGAGATGGGTAAGAGAGCCCTCTGCAGATTTACACCTGTCACATGTACACTGAAAAAAATAACTTGTAGGATTTACTTAATTTTTTTATCGCAAGTTTTTGCATTCACTTTTGTAAAGTAAATTTTACTCTTGAAACTAAGTAAAAGTTATTTTGAAATTGTGAATAAATCTAACGTAATTTTTTTATCTGTATATAATAAGAAGGTTGTGTAAATCTTACTTGATTATTTTTAATAAAATCTACTCAGTTTTTTTTTGTAAATTTAATTTGAAATTGTCAGTAAATCTAACTTATTTTCTTTAGCTGTATGTAATAAGAAAGTTATGTAAATCTATATATTGATTATTTATTATTCTAATACAAATTATTTAAGTAATAAGTAAATAAAATGTGTTCTTTTTATGTTCATCTAATTTTTTTGTAAAAGTGGAATTTTTGCTTACATTATATTCAAGTAAAACAATTTTCTCATTTCATTACGTTAAAATCATCAATATACTTCCATTGTTGCTGATAACAAAAACAATAATTGGACTCAACTGTATCAAAGGATTTAATAAATGCTTAATAAAATATCATTCCAGCATTTGGTTAAAAGTTAACAATAAAATGCAAAAACATGACAATTACAAACAAACAACATCAGGAATGGTTTCCATAGCAAACGTGTAACCAATAAAATGCTAAATTGAACAAATTAAATCAATCTGAACACAGTATTTCGGTTTAATTTTATTATACTGCATCAAGTCTAGTACAGAAAACTTAAGCAAGCAGTTTGTTCTTTAGAGACTGTATTTTTGGGCTTGGTCTAACTCCATTGAGATCCAAAAAAAGCTTCTGGAAAACTTCAAAAGTATATTTCAGGTTCAAAGGATACAGCAAATTCAAGGCATAAATTAACCCAATCAGAAGTGTGCAAGCTTTTGCTGTGTTTCCACATTTTCCGAGTACACTGAAAAAAATTTGGAGTAGGATTTACTTAAAAAAAGTTAGGAAAGTTTTTTCACTTAGAAAATGTGAGTAATTTCAATAGAATTCCCAAGTAAAAATGAAACACAAGGAACTGTAGCTTTAATTAGAAAATCTCAAGTAAAGTTTACTTGCAATTTCCCAGTAAATTGTATTGACTGTTTGTTTATATATTTTACTTAATTAATGATTATAAAAGTTTTTTTACACAATAATCCTAGTAACCTTTTTCTTTAAATATTATTTTAATATTTCTTGATGTTGTTTATGTATTTAAATGATGTTCAATAAAATAACACTGACATTCATTTTACTTGAATACTTTTATTTCTATGATATATTTTTTTTTATTTCCAAAGATGGGAACATGAAATGAAACAAATAGTAAAAGTCCATCAGTTTTATGGTTCTGGTGAATGGTGTAAACATTTTTAGAACAACCATACAGTGCATTAAAATGCATAAACATTTAAACATATAAAACCTTTCTATAAACATAAAACAAACATTTTACAACAACCTCAGTTGCAGATATATAATCCAAAAGTGCAAATAATATCAAACTAGTAGCTGCCTTTCATTAGCTAACTTTAATTTCACTAAGATTAAAACTAAGGGAACAAAAACATAAAATAAAATAATAATAAAACTCTGCATCTATGGTCTCCAGCAGAATAGCATTACTTAAAATGCATAAGAATTTTTTTGTAAAACATTACTGTAGTTGCAGTTGTTTTCCGAACAAACTTTCTTGCAAAAAAAGAAATAAAATAAAACAGTACAATAAGTGCAAGTGCCCAACTAGCAGATTACATTAGAATCTTTCTATGCAAGGAGTTAACCTTTGGTGAAAATTTTAACGCATCTAGTCCCAGAAAGATTTTCTGAAACACTTCGAATGTGTTTCTCAGCTTTGGGGGATAGTTTAGGGAGTAAATGCAGCCCATGAGTAAAAGACATGCATTTGCCAGATTTTTACATCCTAGCAGCACCTCAGTCCCCTCGATGACAATGATGACATCAGATATACTGGCATCTTCGTCTTCAACAGATCTGCTCAGTACGATGATTTTCATGACATGACCGGAGAAGGTATCCTTAATCATCTCCCTGCTGAGATCCTGTGAAATACACGAATCAGTGCAAAGTGGTTAAAATACTGTACAGTATCAATTTTTCAATTTTCCTCAATGGGTTCCTGTTCTGAGACAAACTATCCACTAGTCTTAAAGGACAACTCCGGTGAAAAATGAACCTAGGGGTAATTAACACATGGTTAATTAATAAGAAGATACTTTATAAAGACAGTACATTACGCGTAAACAAACAAATTAGAATCTCCAAGTGCTTGTAGATAACAACCACCTGTAAAGTGGATGTAAGTCAGTAAAAGAACATCATGAAAAATACAGGCTTTAACTTAAATAAGGTTGATTGTTAAGTAATTAAGATTTACTTTTGCAATTACACAAGTCTAAATGCTTGACTTGTGTAATTGCAAAAGTGTGCAGTACCTTATCGATATTCTATATATAGCTATCATACCCGATAGTATAGATAAACAATATAAATAAAGTTCAAGTCACTATTTGCCTCGTAGGCCTACACATGCATTTTTAAAACTAACGTTAATCCTGTGTGATTAATAGCCTACGTGAAAAACAGGGTGATTATTACATTTCGGCAGCTCGAACTTTTCTGGGACAGAATGCTCGAACACGACGGCAAAGCCTCGAGCAAAGTTTCCACGGATGTTAAAACTCATTTTTACAATAATCGTCTGACAAGATTAACGTTATATAAAACTTAAGACAATTGTTTTCAACAGAGACGCCATTTGCTAATAACGGATGGTGGTGCAAGTCTGTCAAATAGTTCATTTATTAATGATTTAACTCTGTTATTCATGTGTTAAACAAAACTAAGATTGTGTTTTAACGTTATCCAAAAATCTGTTAACATTGCTAACATGAACACTGCTAGTAACTCGATAAAAAAGAAAAGGTGACTTATAGGCACAAACACAGTCAGCAGTATTGCAAGATGTTGGTGTCTTTGCTACAAAACCTAAAATAAGTCACATTTTCTCTTTTAAATGGTAAATAAATATTAATTTGGTTTATCATATCATTTTAGAGATTGGAGTGGAAACCCCTATTAAAAATAATTTTCACTTGACTAGATGTTTCACTTCCACTTTAAATAAAAGGTTTTGGAATGATAACATATTTCAAAAGTTAAAAAAAAAGAAATATTTCTTTAAGATGTCTAAAACTCACCGAACAGTCCCTGAACAGATTCTCTCCCTTCTCACCAAGATATTCTATAAGGCCGCGGATCACTGCATCTCGTCTGTTGTCAATTCCTTGACTCTGTTAAAAGATGTAGTTATTGTATATGTTACTATTAACCCTAACCCAACACTCCAAAAAAAGAGCTTTGATGTAACATTCAAAAGAAATGTCTTCCCATTTAACTGTATTACCGATACATGCTTTTGTAAAAAAAACTTAAACCAACAATAGTCAAATTTTGATCTGATCCAATATATAGATGCTTGTGCTGGGTGTACCGGTGTACTGGTTCAAACAGTACACTGGCCAGCCATAATAGATGCACAGCTTACTGTTAACATCCACTTGAGACATAAATGACTGCGTTTATATTAGCCTTTTGTGTTTTGACATAACATCTAGTACATATGACAAGTAAATCAAGACACAAAACGAATGTACTTGTTAAGACAAACTGTGAACAAACTCTACACATACCGTACTCAAAGCATCAAGTATTGGCCTTATTTTGATCCCTGAAACCCCTCCTTTAGCTCTCAATATGTTCAACAGTTTTGGTGTGAAGCCATCAAGTTTTTGCATAAAGGTATGCTCCAGAGAAACTGCCGTAAGTCTCCTAAACTCCTCTTTAATCTGAGAAAGAAACAGTTATTTTATTCATAGTATATGATTAAGCAAAATGTCAAATGCTACAATTCATCATTGACACAATTTTGGACAGTGTAGCTTACCTGAGCTTCTGTAAATAACGCTGGCCATCTCTCCTTGAAGTCTTTTACTGCAGGACTGTTGTCGACCACTTCTAGTCTTCTGCATGAGAAAGTCAGAGACATGTTCTCCGCAATTAGTCTGTCATTGTTTTTCTTTTTAACTTCGTTGAGCAATGCTTGTCTCTCATTCTCCAAAGTTTCTACCGTTTCCCCAACTGGATGTGGAGGCAGGAAATTGACTTCTGCTTTTTTAGTTTTTTTTTAGGTTTTTAGCTGGAGCTGTGTTATTTGCCTGCTTCCTCTTAGAGTTAATGTCTAATTCTGGGTAGCGTAGTTCACATGTTCTCAGCTTTGCACGATAGTTGGCCATTTTGTACCTCAGACTTTGCTGCCACCCATACATCCTTGAGAGGGAGCCAGGTTCCTGAAGACACGGATGCTTCTGTATCAATCCCTCTGTGACAGATGTGATTTGTAGGTTTGAAGGGTAAGCGGTGTATTGAAATATGACTTCAGCAAGTTTCTGTAGTATGGCTGATCTAATGCTAGGATTCTGAAGGTGTTTGCCATTTCCAAGAAACTCTCTATTTCCACTTTCAAACATTCTCTCAATGTCATTAGAGAACTGGGGAATTTTAAAACGGGCTGGCCACTTTTCAGTACGGACAGTGTCCCCAGATCTACTGAAGGCACAATCAGTGTCCCCAGATGTACCGGATGCACAATCAGTGTCCTCAGATCTAGCGAAGGAACAATCAGGGTCCCAAGAGCTAATGGGGGCACAACCATCAGTGGTAGAGTGGTCCAAGGATCCTGAAGTGGATGGGGTGTCCAGGTGAGTAATGGGTGTAAGGGTCAAAATGACTGATGGCTCTGGTTTGACTAACTTCACAGAATCCTTGTCCTTAATTTCTCCAGTAGAGGTAAGAGTAAAAAAATCATCGAAATCCTTGTCCTTGTACATTAGGCTGTAATTTCCAGTTGAGAGTTTAAAAGCTTCAATAACAACAGACAAAAGTTCATCGACAGTGTTGGGAATCCCAGCTGGTAGGATTAATTTTCGAACGTCACTGTCTTCTAGAATGACACGTAGTTGAGCCGGTCTTTGAGATGACATTGTTGATGTTCACGGTGGACCTGTAAAAAAAGCAGGTAAAAACAACATAAGATTAAGAAAAACAGCATTTAAAAAATCACTTTCCTGAAAGGTATAGCTCACTCAAAAATGAAAACCCTGGCTCTTACTCACTTTGTAATGCCATTCTATGGGGTCCAATGTTTTAAATTAAAATTAAAATTAAATTAAAAAAATTACTATATTAATAAATCCTTTAGAAAAGAAATCCAATGATTCCAGGGGGTTAATACATTTATTCCAAGCAAAAATATATGTTGGAAAAAAACTATTAATTGGAGTTTACTCAGCTCAAAATGTGACATCTAAAATGTTAAAATATATACGAGTATGAAACATTACATATGATGCCGCATGCCGGCTTTGTCATTAACTTAAAATCTCATTAACTTAAGTGGTTCTCATATCTCGTGACTAGTCGTTTTGTGCATTCCGTCATGTCACAGTCATGTGATGCACGAAAACCAATGAATATTTAAGTTTTATACAAGGAGCTTGCATCCCACCATATTGAATGCACACTATATTACGCTAAATAAGCTAAAAGAAATTCATACAAAGAGACATTTATTATTAACCCTTTGGAATCGTAGTGAAAAATTGTATAATGGATGGATTAACTTTTTGGGGTTTAACATTTTTTTACCCCATGAAATGGCATTAAAAACTTTTATTTAATATAACCCTGAGTCTCAAGTAAATGGGGGTCAGTTAACAACATTCTTTTGGGTTCTGCAGAGGAAATAAAGTCATACAGGTTTTAAATGACAAAAGGGTGACTAAATGATGACAGCATTTTTATTTTTGGGTGAACTATCATTTAAAGTGTATGATTTAATGTCGCTGACACGTATACACAGGTAACAGAGCAGGAAGGAAAAGGAAGAACACGCAGGAAGGAAGGAAGGATTGATGACATTGGCAGGGGAAGAAGCGGCAGTAGAAGTACAAGAGCAAAATGAAGAATAACTTCAGGGGTGGGCAAACTACGGCCCGCCAAACACCATCTTCCGGCCCTTAAAGCAGTTCCTAAATGTTTATACACACAAGAGTATAAATAAGAGTTTACATGAAACTGTGTATCTGAGGTGTCTGTAATATAAAAGTCTGTGTATAAAATAGCAAGGTAGGAAAGGTAGAAGGAACTGCATGTTTATGTATACCTATAATGCAGTAGTAATTAAGTGTCAGTTTGGAAGAAATTGGATTCTCATGTGATGCGGCTTTCCAAAAGGTTTGCCCAACCTGTTTTTTAATATCAAGTAAATAATTATCTTTTTTACCTATGAAGCAAAGCAAATGTTGTGTTTTAAGGACACCATTCGCTCTCCTGCCATGGTGTATGCAGCCAGTGGGTAGACATCTGACAGTTCAGCTTGTTGAAGGACTTGAACGTTATGAGTTGCTTCCAATTTGTAAACCCTGAGGTGTTCACAGTACCATGCACTTTGTGGACGGACAACGAAAGTGAGACTGTCTTTGACAATAATCATGTGGATTATTTCAACAAAGTCTGGCAGGCATCCAGTTGAGCCAAATGGCAACATCATTCCAATGCAATAGTCTGTGCCAAAATATTTGACCTTATTTGCCAAACTTACAGAGGTCTCGTTTGGGAATTTCCTTCTCACAGCTTCTTTTAGCTTGTCACTTAGCACTTCAATTGGTACTTTAGACAATTTTGTCACAGAGACAGCCGGTTTTGCTGGGATTTTTGGGTCAGACAGCGCAAGCATTGCTTGATGCTTTTTAGCAAGAGACTTCAAAATGTTTCGGAAACACACAGTTTGAAGAACAATCTTTTTGAAGAAACTGTGTTTCGCTTCAAATCTCATTGTCCATAATGAAACAAGAGGGCCAAACTCTTTAATGAGTTGAGGATAATGCTCAAGAAAGTGGTGTTTTGGCAACAGCCTCTCTTCTGGAAAAACTTCAATAAGTCTATGCCGATGCTCAGAGATTTTAGACTCGAGAAAACCAATGCTCTCATCCGTAAACACAGGGGACATAGCAAGCTCAACAACATCTTTTAACGTCATTAGTAACTGCCACACTTCTTCTTCTTCATGTACCTTGTCACCAACCATAAGCGAGATCAGACGCAACAGGCACCAATTTTCATGTGCATTGCCACCGATGCTTTTTTTCGACACAAAGTTTGGTGCAACAACTTGAGGGCGGTTTACTTTGTCGCTCCACTTGAAAGGGAATTCTTGGATGCATCTGTTAAGTTCAGCCAGTGAAAAATACTTTTTTCTGATCAACAAGTCCAAACATAAAGCAATTTCTACAGGCACAATTCCTTCTAACAAGTCGTGAAGCACGTCCGGAGGGTATCCTGTTAGGACATTGAAATGACTCAGTCTTTCTGTTATTGCACACTGGCGTTTCACTCCAAAGCAATGGGTAGAAGTTTTGAGTGCTGCTTGAACATGCAGTTCATGTTGTTGTTTTGTTCTTGGAGGGAATGCACCAGATCTAACCTCAAACTCTTTAAACTGGCCCCGGTCCCCCAAACAAAATCGACAAACGTGTGACCCAGAGAAACTTTCAAGGAACCCTCCAACTGAATGAGCTCCAAGATTGTCCGCAATTAAACAGAAAACAGTTCCCTTTATGGCCCTTCCCAAGCTAGGAACAAAAATTCCCTCTTCCTCCAGAGATCTTAAATCAGTCAAAAGAGGCTCTAGTACTCTAGAAAATCCATATTTCTTTGTATCCTTAGCTTTACAAAGCACAGCCAAATTAATTGACGTCAATGAAGAACGTGCAACAGAGGGGATGTTCGCTAGTACCCAGTAAACCGCAGTGACTTTGTGTTTTGTTCTTGAAGTCCCAAGAGGATTACACACCTCAAAGTCGTCAATATATAGTATGACAGAAAATCTCAAATCACCTTTGGCAAAGAAACTTTTGTTTTTAAAATGTAAACCATCATAAAATGACCTATAAACAGATTCTTCAGAAGCTTGTGTATTCCACAACTCTTTATCACTGTCTTTTAAAATTTGGGATAAGGACTGCAATACTGAAACGTACTGAAATGTACTGCCTTCGTTAAAATCTAGACAATATTCCACAGGTTCAACAAACTCAAACTGCTCCTTGAGAAATTGACTTCTCTTGTATGATGTCTGAAATGGCCCATCCACCCCTAAAGCTACACTTAGTGGGTTTAGGGTGGCAAGACTTTTAACCAAATCTAACACTATAGAGTTATCAACAGTGCAATTGTGCCTTACCAACGTGTTCTCAATTATCTGTTTAATTATAGGACTTGAAGCAGATGATGTTATAAATTGAATTTCATCTACAATTTCGTTAACGCATTTACTAGAGACATTAAAAATATTCTCCAATCTAAGAAAAAGGCAACCTAATTTATTGTTAATAACTTTTGCTAAATCTTCTTCAACAGCAGGCTCACATAAATTACTTCCATCAACATCAGCGTGATCATCATCATCATCATCATCATCGTCTTCCTCGGGTGTTTGACATGGGTATTTCTGAAGGATAGATGGTTTGAAATGATCTTGTAAATGAGGAGTGTGCTTACGAGTTTTGTGTGATGCAAAAGTTGAATATATATTTGTTTGGAAATCACAATCCTTAAAAACGCAGGTCACAGTTTCGTTCTTCCTCAAATGTCCACGCAGGTGCTCGAAGAATTGCTTTTCTGAATGATAATGGCCTAAATCGCAAACACTGCATCTAAAAGAAAGGATCTGCCCCGAGTCCAAAGAACTACTGTGATTTCTGGACAAATGGGAGTACAGGGAACTCCAGGTGCCAAAACTACAAGGACAGTCCAAGTATACACAGGGAACGGACTGGTTTTTTGTGGTTCTGCAGTGCTTCAGTCTATAATGCTTCAAAAGATGCAAACATTTTGATGCCGCAAAGGGACATGTTTTGCAAGGCCACCTCATGCAAAAAGAAATCTAAGGTTACAACTGATTCCTGAATTCTACCTAATACAGTCTTCTGATGTGCTTAACTGACAGCTCTCGGTCACTCTTCAGTCCTATTGAGCTCCTCCCCCTCAATTTCCTGAAATTAGACAAAAAATATTGAGTACACCATATTGTCCTTGAATACATACACACACACAATTAAACAGTAGCTAAAAAATATAGAAAATAAGTGTGAACTACTATTGACTTGTTTATTATATAGTTTAGTTTTTTTTACCCCAATCATATATTTTCCCTTAAGGAAACAAAATTTGACTTAATATCATGGCAGGTCATTTTTGCAGTATATAAAAAGCTGTATTCAAGATAGCTAAAGTATATCAATGATCGATAATCCCAGCTAGAATTAACACATGAGATGAGTTTACATAAACATGTAAAGATTACATACACAGCAGATCTGTATTACAGAATTACAAGATTACAGAGCTTCAGATCAGACTGTTAATGTTACATGTGTTAGAAGTTTCAAAGTAGGCCTATGTCTACACTTTCTATTTTAAAACGTTTACTTCCAGCTTTTTTAATTGCGTGGTCAATAGCTTAGTTTTATTCACGATAAAGGACAGCTAAACCTCTGCAAACCAACGATGTGCATTGTGTACCAATGCACTGCAACGCAAACGTATATGTGAAGAAACATTTTGTTCCTGCAGTCGGCCAGGGACTATTTATTCCAGCGGAAGGATGGCCATTAGCGATTTTACTTAACGAGAAAGAGAAGGGGTTGCAGGCACGACGTGAAGCGGGAAAATCCCTTTAAGCATGATTTATTCACCATACAACAGAGCCTCTCCTAACTTATTCGCTTACTTTAATGCTCCTTACCTGATCAAATGTATTACTGGATGATCGGTCAAACGCTGTGGCGGTCGCAGACTTGTTTTAAATGCGAGCGGAAACAGTTACGGAGCGCAGTCAAGTTCAGAAACATGGCAGAATATCCCTACACGCAGGTTACTGCGCAAGGCACACCGAATTAACATTAATCGGTTAAACAGAATCACATAGCCTAGCACACCCAAGTAACGTTAATAAAGAGCGGGAGATAAAATGTCACACATAAAAGTTAGCCTATTGTCAATTGTCATATTAAAGATCCAAATGTGACGCAAAATATAACGTTACTGTTCTCATCACTGCTGTTTTTCATTCAGTTGTCCGAGTGAAAATAAAGAAATGCTTGTGAAAAACATTGTCGAAAAAGACAACCTGTCTAGAAATACACGACAACCTAGTAAATTAGGCTACTGAACGCTGCAAAACAGTTCTAAAATACAGTGACATGGGCCCTAACATTACCTAAACATATATGAACGAGAAATAATAATAAATATATACTATAAAACATTTAGAAGACAATTAACTTTAAACATACCTGCTTGTGTGGATGATATCCGCTTCCTCAGAGACGATCCCTCATAAACGACCCCTGAAATGGCGGGAGTTACGCGCATGCGCATTGATGAATCCTTAGCCAATACTCTTCTGTAATATATCTGTCTAGAAAATATCGAACTAAATATAACAAAATAATTTGCCATTCACTCGTCTGACCAAAAATGTTAAATTACATCGAAAAATATTTCGAAATGACACCATTTTGGTTTGTTCAGGTGCGCTGAACTCTACAACGTTTTTTTACGTTCTTATAAATACTTGAGTAATCAGTGTTCCCTTTCTGTCGGTCTCTCGACGTTGTGTCGACAGAATGGGGTTTGACTTGAGAACCTACCTTCTCTGACTGACTTGAACAGGCCAATGAAAATTGGCGAATGAAATTTGCATGCCGGACTCCGCCCCCGGATATCCGGGTATAAAAGGGAGCCGGCGTGCCGCATTCATTCACCTTTTGTTCTTCGGAGCCTTCGCATCCTGATGCTGACGACTCTGCAGATACTATCTACGTGTTGCTGGTCTTACGACGTGGTGCAGCGGACTGTCCCTTTTCCTGTGACTTCCCCTGGGCGTCTCGGCAACTTCCAAGGCATCTCTCTAAAGAGCAAGCCCTTTTCAGGGCTTAGTGTTTCTTCAGCGCGGCATGTCCCGCTGTGCTCATGGGTGCGGCGCACTCATCGAGGAAGGGGACGGACACGATGTCTGCCTCGTGTGTCTGGGACTCCAGCACGCTGAGGCAGCGTTTGTGGATACATCTTGCCCGCACTGCGGGCGGATGGTAATTCAGACGTTGCGTTCACGGGTAGCTGCGTTCTTCCGAGAATCAGCCGCCACCTCGAGTGCTTCCCGTTCTGCGGCAGCAGTGGCATCAGCCCTGCCGTCCGCGTCGGCGAGCACAGAGGGTGATCGGGGAATTACCGTGAGCCTCAATCCGTCAGCCACCGGCTCGCGGACCGTTCACGCCCCGCCTCGCTCGTCTGGCCGTCCCGGAATAGGCGGTACGCCGCCTTGTTCCTCCGTCACGTACTCGGACACGGGGCGTGACGACGATGAGATGTCGCTCGCAGCATCGGAGGGCGACCTCCTGGCATCCGACATCGACGATTCCTTGGAGCTTCCTCCCCCGGGGGGTCGAGCTCAGGATGAAGCGGACGTCGAGATGTCAGCCATGCTTTCCCGGGCCGCCGCGAGTATTGGGCTGCAGTGCAACGCACCGCCAGGTAAGTCCGCCCAACGCTCGCGGTTGGACACGTGGTATCTGGGGACCGGCCGTGACTCTAAGCCACGGTCGGCGCCGGTACCATTCTTCCCGGAAGTGCATGAGGAGCTCAGTCGGACCTGGAACGCCCCCTTCTCGGCGCGTGCACGTCAGACTAGCTCGGTCGCCCTGACTTCCCTCGATGACGGGGCAGCTAAGGGCTACGTCGACATCCCTCAGGTGGAACGTGCAGTCGCGGTGCACTTGTGCCCGCAGACAGCTGCCACCTGGAGAGATCGACCAAGGCTCCCTACCAAGGCTTGTAAGTTTTCGGCATCGCTGGTGTCGAGGGCTTGCAACGCTGCGGGTCAAGCTGCCTCGGCTCTTCGCGCCAAGGCGTGGAAAGAGTTGCACGAGGGAAAGTCCGACCCGGGGCTTATGCAGGTCCGCACTGCCACTGACATCGCTCTTCGGGCGACGAAGGTGACGGCGCGAGCCCTGGGTCGTACGATGTCCACACTGGTGGTCCAGGAGGGACACCTTGGCTGAACCTTGCGCAGATGCGGGACGCTGAGAAGGTTCGCTTTCTCGACGCTCCCATCGCGCAGGGTGGGCTGTTTGGTAATACGGTCAAGGACTTCTCAGTTCTCGACTGTAAAGAAGCAGACGGAGGCGATCCTGCCCCGCCGCGACCCGGCCGCCTATCGTCCGTCGAGGTCCCGCGCGGCGTCTGCTTCCCAGCAGCCCCGCCCCTCTCCGACTCAGACTCCGGCGCCAGCGCCCCCTGCACAGGCGGCCTCCCGGAGAAGGATGTCGAAGAGGCGAGCACCATCCCGTCATCAACCTCCGCGGAAGCAGAAGTGTTCTGACGGGGTGAACCCAGGGAGATCGAGTTCACCGGGCCCGACCCGAGCAACTACATCGCTAGAGGGTCGGACTGGGACGGTGCCTGCCCCGTCCCAGCAACACCAGCCGGGCCCCTTTCAGGGCCTGGTGCCCACATTCTCGCAGAAAGAGCTTTCTCTCTCCCTGGGTCTTTCTCACAGCCGCTCTCACCCTCCGCAGGACGGTGCTCGGCAACCCCACGTTGTGTTTCGGCGAGACACACGCTTGGGTATAACTCTCAGTGGCCACCAGCACCCTCAGTCAGACGGTGCGGTATGCCGCGATATCGCCCGACAGGCACCTCGGCAGAGCCGCTCTCCTCCCCGGGGTCCCCCCCGCGTCGAGGGAGCCGTACTGCCAGCCATCGAACCACCCCCCACGGGGGCAATGACTCAGATCGAACCTCTGGTCCCCCTGTCTCGGTACCTGGGAGCCGGGTTGGCTCTTCCCAGACCAGCACGGTGGCTAGAGCGAACGATCCGTCTCGGCTATGCGATTCAGTTCGCCAAACAAGTTTCGGGGCGTCCTCTTCACATCAGTGGGAGTAGATGCCCCCGTGCTTCGGGCCGAGGTCGCTACCCTTCTGGAAGGGGGCGATCGAGCTCGTCCCTCTGGCCGAGATGTACTCCGGGTTTTACAGCCCGTATTTCATTGTCCCCAAGAAAAGTGGCGGGTTGCGCCCCATCTTGGACCTGCGTACCCTGAACAAGCACCTACACAAGCTGCCGTTCAGGATGCTAACGCAGAAGCGCATTCTGACGTCCGTCAGGCGTCAGGATTGGTTCATGGCGATCGACCTGAAGGACGCGTACTTCCATGTGTCCATCCTCCCTCGTCACCGGCCGTTCCTACGGTTCGCTTTCGAGGGACAGGCATATCAGTACCGCGTCCTCCCATTTGGTCTGTCCCTGTCTCCTCGAGTCTTTACGAAGGTCGTGGAGGCCGCCCTCACTCCCCTCAGGGAGCAGGGGGTGCGCATACTCAACTATCTCGACGACTGGCTCATCTTGGCGCACTCGCGAGATCTGTTGTGTACACACAGGGACCTGGTGCTCCGGCACCTAGACCTTTTGGGGTTACAGGTCAACAGAGAGAAGAGCAAGCTCTCCCCTGTGCAGAGCATCCTTTTCCTCTGTATGGAACTCGACTCTGTCTCCATGATGGCACGTCTTTCTTCCGAGCGTGCCCAGTCGGTGCTGACCTGCCTGAGGAGCTTCAGGCAGCAGCCAGCGGTCCCCCTGAAACGTTTTCAGAGGCTCCTGGGACACATGGTGTCCTCGGCGGGGGTGGTCCCCCTCGGGTTGATGCACATGAGACCGCTACAGCACTGGCTACAGAGCAGAGTTCCTTGGAGTGCGTGGCACACCGGCAGCAGGCGCGTCCCGATCACGCCCTTCTGCCAGCGCACCCTAACCCCATGGTCTTCAATGACCTTTTTTCGGACAGGGGTCCCTCTTGGGCAGGCTCGAGGCGCGTCGTGGTGACGACTGACGCCTCCCTGCAGGGTTGGGGTGCTGTGTGCAACGGGCACGCAGTGTCGGGTCTCTGGACGGGCCCCCGCCTGCGCTGGCATATCAATCGCCTAGAGTTGTTGGCGGTGCTGCTTGCACTGAGGAGGTTCCTTCCCCTCGTGCAGGACAAGCACGTGCTTGGTCCGGTCGGACAGCACGACTGCCGTGGCATATATCAACCGACAGGGTGGTATTCGTTCACGCCAGCTATCGCAACTCGCCCGACGCCTCCTCCTGTGGAGCCAGCAGGTGACGAAGTCTCTGTTAGCCACGCACATCCCGGGCGACCTGAACCAGACAGCCGATGCGCTCTCTCGTCAGTCGACGCCCCGCGGAGAGTGGCGGCTCCACCCCCGCGCAGTCCAGCTCATTTGGGTGCAGTTCGGGCAGGCACAGGTGGACCTGTTCGCCTCCCTGGACACCACCCATTGCCCGCTTTGGTACTCCCTGACCGAGGCCCCCCTCGGCACGGATGCCTTGGCGCACAGCTGGCCGCGGGACAAGCGGAAGGACGCCTTCCCCCCAGTGAGCCTCATTGCACACGTCCGGTGCAAGGTCAGGGAAGAGGAGCATCAAGTGCTACTAGTTGCGCCTTACTGGCCCAACCGGACTTGGTTCTCGGAGCAAATGCTCCTGACGACAACTCCCCCTGGCAGATTCCCCTGACGAAGGACCTTCTTTCTCAGGGGAAGGGCACGTTGTGGCATCTGAGACCGTAGCCGGGCTACGTGCCCAAAGTTCCCACCACTCCCTTTCGGGACCAGGTGGTGAACCTGCAGGCGCTCCCTTCTGGGGAGGAAGACCCAACCCCTTCCGTGTTGTGTCCAGTACGCGCGCTGCGCCTCTACTTGGGCCGCACGCAGAGCTTCAGGAGCTCTGACCAGCTCTTTGTCTGTTTTGGAGGTCAGCACAAGGGGAGGGCTGTCTCCAAACAGAGGTTGGCGCACTGGATCGTGGACGCCATCACTATGGCCTACCGATCGCAGGATCTCCCGTGCCCGCTTGCAGTGAGGGCACACTCCACCAGGGGTGTGGCCTCCTCGTGGGCACTGGCGCAGGGCGCCCCTCTGGCAGACATATGTAGAGCTGCGGGTTGGGCTACGCCCAGCACCTTCGCGAGGTTCTACAGCCTCCGCGTGGAACCGGTATCTGCCAGAGTCTTACGAGACACCGCCAGGTAAGTCCGGCAGCCGGTGGGCGTACGCCTGCGATAGCACTCCTCCATAGGTGAGACGTGGTGCTATCCAGCCTCCCCTCTTCCCACCACGTGGGCGAAGAGTAGGCATTCCATCCATCACTAAGCACTCCTCGGCGGCGGGCTCGGCGGAGCAGCCCTGCCTCCCTTGGCCTGTTTCTGAGCTCTAGCAGTGACTCAAACAAGGCCTAGTGCTCCACACGTAGTAACCCCCCCCACAGGGCGGTTCCGTCTGTTGTCTTCTCATGAATGGCTCTCAATCGATGGCCCATGACCTCTCCCAGGTGTACTTCACCTGCTCGCGACACCATCTCGTGTCTGCATGTCTCCCACGTGCTCTCCCCGATCCGGTGAGACCGTGTGTGAATCTCCACTAAAGCTCCTCCCTGCGGTAGGAAGTGGTCTCCGTAGCGCGTTCCCTCAGGGGGGAATGACGCTTCCCAGTGGCCTTACGGTGCCGGGCGGCTTCTCGCTGTTAAGAGAACTAGGCCGCCGTCCGTGACGGCCGGTGGAAGGGGCTCCCATCTTTTTCGAAAGCTCTGGACTCCTTCCCTTCCGCTGGAAGGTTGCAATTCATGCTAAGCGCTCACGTCTGACACGCCCAGGCCAGTCAGCGTCGCTTCGCGAGGAATTGTGACGCGGCACAGCGCTGTGGCGTTTTCCGAGGAACCCCATTCTGTCGACACAACGTCGAGAGACCGACAGAAAGAGAACGTCTCGGTTACGTATGTAACCTCCGTTCCCTGATGGAGGGAACGAGACGTTGTGTCCTTCATGCCACAACGCTGGCCGCCCGCTGCAGCAGTCGGGGCAAGATCCTCAGGCTCCTCAGCACAAAAGGTGAATGAATGCGGCACGCCGGCTCCCTTTTATACCCGGATATCCGGGGGCGGAGTCCGGCATGCAAATTTCATTCGCCAATTTTCATTGGCCTGTTCAAGTCAGTCAGAGAAGGTAGGTTCTCAAGTCAAACCCCATTCTGTCGACACAACGTCTCGTTCCCTCCATCAGGGAACGGAGGTTACATACGTAACCGAGACGTTAATGCAACAAACATTACATCTTAGTATTTATTTATCTTAATCAATACATGCACGACATAAACACCATTGTAGGTTTTACTCAACATTTTAAAGTTCACACATCAACTAACTTTTTTTATGTAGAAATACTTTAGTTTTTTAAATAAAGTTTACTACCCCAAAAAATCATTTTTATCAGTGTAGAAGAAATGGTGGGAAAAATTCTGTGTAATTTAGACTTTGAATAGTCCAATCTATGCATCACTTTATATTGAATTAACTGATGCCTAGAATTAATAGAACAAGACCGAATCCTGCTAAGACTCATTTCCTATCCGTATATCTAATTCTTCCTCCCAAGCCGCTTTTAATGAATGCGTGGAATAACTCATTTCCTCAGAAAACAGAGTTACAAAATCTGAAATCAAATGTTTGGAATCAGGCGAGCCCAACAATAGCCTATAAATCCCTCTTCCCTCCGGTAGTGACTCAAAATTAGGCACCGCATGACGCACATAATTTCGAATCTGTAAATGTGGAAAAAAGTGTGTTGTGGGGAGAGAGAATTTATCTTTTAATTGAGAAAAAGAAGCAAAATGTTTGTTAATGTACAGGTCTTCCAAAGTAACAATACATTTCATCCTTCAAGTGTTGAATGTTGCATCTGAGAGAGAGGGGGGAAATGTGTGATTGCGACATACTGGGGCAAAAATAGCAGTGTCAGGTAATCTGCATCCCTTCTTAATTTGACGCCATATTTTCAAGCAGTTTGAAACAACTAAATTATCCACCTTAATAGATGTAGATAATACAGAAGCCGAGAAGAGAAGCGCTGGGAGCGAGCTGCCACCAACAGCATGTTTTTCAATAGCAACCCAGGGGGAGTCTGAATCGAGATTTCTGTTTTATAATCCTCCTGCCAATAAACAAGGGACCTCGCATTCGCTGCCCAGTAGTAATGCAAGAAGCAGGGTAGTCCCAACCCACCCCCTCAGCTTCTGCAAATGTATTTGAGATATTCTGTGGGCTTTAAAGCCCCAGATAAAGGGTAGGATTATTGAGTCTAATGTTTTGAAAAATGCCTTTGTCAAGAAAAAAGGTAGATTCTGAAAGAGATACAAGAATCTAGGTAGAGAAACCATTTTAACAGCGTTTATACGTCCTATCATAGAAAGAGGAAGAGTCCTCCATTTGCTAATGTCCCTCTTAAGATCCTCCAATTTGTGAAGAAAATTCAATTTAAAAATGAATTTAGGGTTTTTGGGCAGAACGACTCCAAGATACTTAAATCTGTCCGTGATTTTGAAAGGGAGATTATGCAGGAATTCAGCACCAAGATCAGCACTTAAAGACATGAATTCACACTTCTGCCAATTAATCGTGTATCCAGAGACTGTGCCAAAAGATTTTAGACCGACCGCTCAGGATTCGACGAAAAGAGAACTACATCATCTGCATGTCATGATCAACATTTCCCTGTCTTACAGGCTCTTTAGATGGAGGGGTTCTAATACTGATCACAAGGGGTTCAATTGCAAAAAGCAGGGGGCTGAGGGGGCATCCTTGACGTGTCCCTCGATGTAATAAAAATGAATTAGATTTTTCCTGATTTGTGAGTACAGAAGAAGTTGGGTGAGCGTATATTGTTGTGATCCATGATACAAAACTACTACCAAATCCACACTCTTCCATAACTCTCACCATATAAGGCCATTCCACCTGATCAAAAGCTTTTTCTGCGTCTAAGCACAGGGCAGCCACTTTAGAGCCTTTCTTATGCTTATGGTATACTATGTTCATTAATCATCTAAAATTAAAAAACGAATATCTATTAGGAACAAAACCAGTTTGGTCCATATGTATAATGGTTGAAATGTGTTTATTTAACCTATTAGCTAATAATTTGATAAAAAATTTAATGTCAGAGTTGAGTAATGCTATAGGCCGGTAAAATGAAGGCTCAGTCTCATCCCTACCCTCTTTGAGTATTAGAGAGATGTTATCATCATATAATGTGCTAGGGAATTTTGTGGTTTTAAGAGAATGTGTGAACATCCTTAGTAAAAGGGGAAACAGCTTCTCCGAATATTTTTTTAATAATTCAATACCAAAGCCATCTGGACCCGCTGCCTTGCCATTAGGAAAAGATTTTATAGCTTCAATAATCTCTGGAATAGTAATATCAGAATTTAAAGCCTCACAGGCAGCTTCACTCAGTTTGGGATGATTCAAAGGTCCTAGCCACTTAGAGATGTCTCCTCTTGCTCTTGATGTATATAATTGTTCATAATATTCCATAAAGCGATCATTTATATCTTTAGGATCCACAAGCATGTCCCCTGCTTTTGATTTAATTTTATATATGGCTTTATTAGCTTGTAATCCCCTCAATTGTTGGGTCAGCAATCTATGGGGTTTATCCCCCAACTCAAAATATTTTTGTCTTATCCTGAGCAGCTGATCCCATACCCGTCCTGACAAAATAGTATTATATTCATACTTTAGTTTAAGAATATTCTGTAAGATATAAGGGCTAGAGGAAGCCCTATAGGAGGGTTCCAATTGAGATAATTCCTCTTCTATTTCTGCAAGGCGTCTACGTTTGTCTAGTCTCGATTTAGACTCAAAAGAGATAATATGTCCTCTGATCACAGCCTTAAAAGATTCCCACAAAGTGGAGTCAGTGACTTCAGAGTTATCATTGATATCTAAGATCTTTTCAGCTATAAATTGGCTAAACGGAACGTCAGAAAGTAGTAAAGGGTGGAAACCCCAACAATGTGGTTTAAACTTTTGACCAAGATCAAGAACCACCGAGGTCGGAGAATGATCAGAGATTAAGATATTATGATAGTCTGAGGAGATCACGTTTGATATAAGTTTGGAGTCAAGTAAAAAATAATCTATTCTAGAAAATGACTTGTGCCTTTGTGAAAAGAAAGAGTAGTCTGTGGGGTGTGTCAGTCTCCATATATCAACCAGATACATGGAGGACATTAGATCACTTAAAACTATGGAGGCAGAAGGTAACTGGTTTACTTGGGCTGACCTGTCCAAAACATTATCCAGCACACAGTTAAAATCACCACCTACAATAACATGTGAATCAGTAAAATCAGAAATTCAATTAAATATTTTAGTAAAGAAAGTAGGATCATCAAAGTTTGGTCCATATACATTAAGAAGTGTACCATGAAATGAGTAAATGTAACCAGTTACCAGAATGTATCGACCGCTTGGGTCCCTCAGAGTTGAAACATGTCTAAATGGAACTGTTTTACGGATTAAAATTGCAACTCCTCTAGCCTTGCTGGAGAATGTGGACTGATAGACATGGCCAACCCAGCTGCATTTGAGCATATTCTCTCACGTGGGTCTAATATGGGTCTCCTGTAAGTACATGACATCGGCATACAAAGATTTCAAGTGAGAAAACACTTTAGCTCGTTTGATCACATGACCCAAGCCACGCACAAAATGTTCTCATAGTGTTTCCTCCATAGCTCTGCAATGTTTTCCGGTTCAGTAATGCCATCAATACTAGAGGGCAGTGGCATTTTGCTATTGTTAACCACTTTCACCTCCTTCCAGAACTCATAAACATTATGAGTTTGTAACTTTCTCGCCATAGAGTTAGCCGTCATAGCCAGCTCATTTCTTTTTATAAAACGCACAGCATATTTAAACCTAGCATTAGACCGTACCTTATGCTCACATATTGGGCCATGCCTAGGTTTGCCAGCTAAGACCCATCTTCTAGAGGCATCTCTTGCCTCCATATGAGCATCATGGACATAGTCATTCCACCCTGGTCTTACAATATGTTGTTTAACCTTCTCAGTGGTTTACTTCCATTAACTAAACAGTTCACAATTTTACAAGATAACCTTGTGATCTTTGCAGAATTGTATCAAGTGTTGACCAAACAGTGAAGTGGATCTGCATTCAGGTCTCCCAAGACAAAAATGGATGTATATTCACTTTCCCTTATGTAAGACCCTATACAGGCAAGCTTATTCAAGTACTCATTTTCATTTTTGTGACATTTATATGGAGTGTATACATTTAAGATTATAAAAACATTCTTATTATACACCGCCTTAATTCCTATGAGCCAGTCAACATCCAACCTGATCACAGTGACCAACGGGTCCAGTTTCTTGTGCCAGAATATGGCCACACCTCCAGGGATCCTGCCACGCAGAATTCTGGTGTTTAAATCTGTCGTAGATTCCCCTGCCCCATGGAAATCATTATGCACAACATTTAGTTTATCCAGATCTTGAATAGCTAAAAAAGTCTCCTGCAAACACACCACATCAGCATTCTCAAAAAGCTTGTCAATAACAGTGCGTTGGGCTCTTGCTCCAGCATCCTGTCCAAGCTGAAGACCACAGGAGTTATAAGACACAACTCTCATAGCAGTTTATCATTGTCTAACATGCATGGGACGCCCTTAGCTCAGGCGCACTCATCTCTACGTCAAGTGATGCTTTAACACCTGCCCCTACCGCAGCCCTAGGCTTGCGATGCTCATAGAAGCGTCTTACATAAGTCCCTTCTGGCCACAGCTGCGGCGCATACATCTCTGCTATTTCCTTGCATTCAGCTATAACTTTGAAAGAGCTGTAGCGAGTATACTCAGTTCCAATCTTCTGACAAGTCACATCTCTGGAGAGTTGTTCTTTTAAATAACTAGCCAGAGTCTCAGAGTCTAAGACAGGAGCAAGCTTTGTCACAAACACACTCACCCGCTTAGTTGTCACTGCATGTATATTCTCCACTGCACCTGTTCCAACTATTCCATAGGTCTTCTTCTCTCTAGCAGGATTTATAATCTAATTGTGTACTGCAGCAGCAGATCGTTTCCCGGGACATTTCTTGCGCTTGCCATACTTTAATACACGGCTCCATGCCTGGGACATCGCCACCTCAATCCCCCATCCAGCCATCTCCTCAGAGAAGGGCAACACAGAGGGTCCGGGTGCAGGCTCCCTATGACTTGGTCCATGGAGCTGGGCCTCCTCACTGTCCATGGTTGTGGCTGCATTCCCCTTGCTGGCACTGGGTAGCTCAATCAAACTCAGTCGTTTGCTAATGTCTGTAGTTATTCCACGAAGGTTCTCACAATCCGTCGACTTCTTACTCACAGAAATTTTCATAGACCATTGTATACACTGTTTCAATGTTCATAAGCAGTAGCGGTTTTAGGCACGGGCAAACCGGGCAGTCGCCCGGGGCGGCATTTTTTCATGTCACATGGGGGGGGCACCGGCACGAGCAGTAAAAAAAACTCTGGGTCGTGGTTTTCTATTATCATTCATTCATTGTGTGGGGTATTGGCAAATTGGCCCCCTGCATGCTGCGAAGGTGCCGTGTGTGTGAAGGGGAGTCTCGCCCGGGGTGCAATTCAATGTAGAACCACCACTGTTCATAATGTAGCGCTCCCCTCAGTATGCATATGGATGAGGGCAGGGCTTTTGGGTTCTTTTAATGTTTCTATCAAATGTAATTTAACCCTAAATAACTCAGTTTTAAATGTAATCTTGGATCTCTCTTTTAAAGTACACACAGGAAATGTTTGTCTAACCTTTCTTAAGTTATAGTTTTAATAAAGATTTTTAACAATGTGTCTGTATGTCTCTCTAAGAATAAAATGTTCACTTCTTTTCCCTCTAAGAATAAAATGATCACTTCTTTTCCCTCTAAGAATAAAATGATCACTTCTTTTCCCTCTAAGAATAAAATGATCACTTCTTTTCCCTCTAAGAATAAAATGATAACTTCTTTTCCCTCTAAGAATAAAATGATCACTTCTTTTCCCTCTAAGAATAAAATGATCATTCCTCTAAATAAAAATCTTCTTTTCCCTCTAAGAATAAAATGATCACTTCTTTTCCCTCTAAGAATAAAATGATCACTTCTTTTCCCTCTAAGAATAAAATGATCACTTCTTTTCCCTCTAAGAATAAAATGATCACTTCTTTTCCCTCTAAGAATAAAATGATAACTTCTTTTCCCTCTAAGAATAAAATGATAACTTCTTTTCCCTCTAAGAATAAAATGATCACTTCTTTTCCGGTAAGTAATCAAATAACACCACACAAGGTTTTAGAAAAATATATCTCAAATATTTACTCAAAGAAATTATTATCACCAATAAAATAAGAAAATGAAATAAGGATATGATTGTTCCGTTTTAAACCTTCAAACATAAAAGTAGCGCTCTTTTTTTAAAAGAAAATGCTATCAATACTGAACCATATAAATGCACAGACAACAATTTAAATCCTATTAACCTTCAAATGGATTATTTCAGAAAACCTCAATGAACTAACTTTAAAATCACTCAAACCAACATACTTTGTGGGCCCACACACTCCTTAATTCAATCTAAAGCCGGCAAACAAAATTATTTATAAAACTAAAATACCGTAGCAGGCCTGATGCGGTGCTTGTGTTCGTTGTGGCCCAAAACGTAATGGCCGTTTCACTCGTCAGCGAGCAAACAAAATGAAGGATACCTAGAGTAAGTAAGTAAGTAAGTAAGTAATTTATTGCCATATCAACAACACAGTTGATTGGAATTTGTCTTAGTGCCACTCCAGTTAAAAAGGCAATACATATACATACATATAACATACAGTACATAAAAAACAATCACATAGACAATCATTCAAACCAATATAAGACTGTAAAATTAAAAAACTTGTGCTACTTTTAACTACCCAATAAAGTGTCTTGTGCAGTTCAGTAAAGTGCTTTTGAAAGAGGTCGTTTAGAAGCATTCAGGAGCCTAACTGTGTGTTCACACCGAGCGCGAATGAGGCGTCAAGCGCGAGTGATTTACATGTTAAGTCAATGCAAAGACGCGATAGACGCGCTTGCGGCGCGAATAGCGCGAATGAGGCGGCGCGAATGACGCGAATAGCGCGAATGGCGCGAATGACGCGAATAGCGCGAATGACGCGAATAGCGCGAATGACGCGAATTGCGCGAATGAAGCGAATCGCGCGAGTTGAAAAATCTGAACTTTGGCGAAAATTCGCGCCGCGTTAACCAATCAGGAGCCTACTCTAGTAGTGACGTTGACGAGGTAGCGAGCAGAGGCAGAAAAACAAAATGGAGGACAAACTTATCATCTCCGTGTGTGGACACCCGGAGCTTTATGATACTTGTTCCTATTTTTATAAAAACAGGAATGAAAAGGATCTTGCTTGGAAGAAAGTGAGTGAGGAGGTCGGAGAATCTGGTAAATTGTAAAAACATTCTTAACTCAATTTGAGTTATATATACATATTGAAACTACAAGGTAGCTAAAGGCGGTAGGTTGAGCTTATTATTTTACAACTACGTTCCCGCTAAAGTTCATGTGTTTATTCAGAGGAAGTGTGCAGAAAGAAGTGGAAGAGCTTGAGGGACACGTATTTAAAGGAGAGGAGAAAGGAGACAGAGAAGAGGAGTGGGTCAGCAGCAGATTCAGGAAAAAGATGGAAGTACTCTGCGGTCCTGTCTTTTCTAGACCGCTTCGTCTCCCCACGGGAGACAAGCGGGAATATGGAAAGGGGGGATGAGGAGAATCAGGCCGCAGGGTACGACCACTCCGACCAGGGCGAGGCAGCAGTAGGTGTGTTGACAAGTGAAGCAATACAACAGGGCAACATGTAGTTGTTTTATTCATTTCTCTGTGACAGGTGTAATGTGCAATTAATATTTAAAATTGTCATGACAGATCCGACTGGTTCTTTTGATGGCAGTGAGCCTGGGTCCCCTCTGCCGGAACCTGCTGCTGCTTCTGCTTCATCATCTGCTGCTGTACCCAGAGGTGTGTACAGGCAATTATGACAATGTTTACATGCATATTATATTTACAGTGACGTTTGTGAATTAGTTTAATCCTTTTATGCCTTCTCATAGTACAAAATGTTTTATCATTTGTTACAGCACCACCAAGAAGAGCTCGGAGAAGGCCTAGGGAGCAGCCATCAGAGGTTGAGCGACAGCTGCTTGAAGCACTCCGGACCCGTCCTGTTGCCCCAACGCCGCCTCCACGCTCAGAGGATGAGCTCTTCCTCTTGAGTCTGGTCCCTTCCCTGGAGAGATTGCCACCTCAGACAAAGGAATTTGTGAAATTTCAAATTCACAAATTAATTTATGAAAGCAGCACAGTTGTGCTTAATTTGGAACAATTGGAGCCCACAGAGTAGTTTTTTTAAAAAGAGGCAGCAATCTCTGCAGGGAATGAAACAGACTTTCTCTCCTTTCTCCTCTACTTCATTTTGACCCTCACTCTTCCCTCTTCTAAACAAGATCCTTTTTATTCCTGCATGTAAATAGTTGTAAATGTTCTTTGTATATAGTTTTTATTTTTATAAATGTTTTTTTAAATAAATGTTCTATAAAATGATCAAAGGTTTTGGTGTGTTACTTTGTGTATAACATAGTAAATCATCATTTATATTTGTTACATTCAAATATTATTTATATATTAAGACTACAATCATTTGAATTGTACATTCACTTTAATTATGTCGTATTGCAAATACACTCACAATAGTATAGTAAAAAATTGTTATTTGTCATTGGACCAGTGTTGTGGTATAGTGTAATGAGAATGTAGCAACGAGACAGATTAATTTTGGAGGATGGCTCCATTTATCATTTACAATATACAAAGTGTGGAAATCAAAAGAAAAGACAATAGAATGGAATAATTATAGGAGCTAAACATAAAAGACATAAACAGCACAGTATGTAATGAACAAAAACTATTCAGTCGGCTGCCACGGGACTGCTCCCTCGGCAGAAAAGTGAGCCATGAAACTGTCCCGAACCCGGATGGCCTCTCTGGCAGAATTATTTGCTGCAACCCGACCAAGACTCTGCAGCGACTCCTCTGTACCTTGCACCCCCGCCCTCACAGCAGGTGCCTCTTCAGATCTCCTCAGAAAGTTGTGGAGGACACACGTCGCCTTCACACACCTCTCCACAACATCAGGCTGAACCTCTATGAGGCGGCGATATATCCTCCACTGTGAGGACAGGATCCCAAAGGCATTCTCCACCACCATCCGGGCTCTGGACAGACGGTAATTAAATACCCGTCTCTCTCGGGGAAGGGAGCGCCCAGGGAATGGCCTCATGAGGTTTTTCCTGAGGGGAAAGGCCTCATCTGCCACAAAGACATGGGGCAGGGGTCCTCTGTGGTCAGCTCCTGGTAGAGGACGGTCAGGTGGCAGATGGAGGGTGCCACCACGGAGTGCCTGGCCAAAGGCTGAGTTAGACAGAATCCCACCATCGCTTGTCCGGCCATATCCCCCAACATCAATCACCCGGAAGCAATACCTTGCATCCACAACAGCTAGAAGAACTAGAGAAAAATGTCCCTTGTAATTAAAAAACTGGGATCCGGTATTGGGGGGTGACTTTATCATGACGTGCTTGCCGTCCAGTGCTACACAGCAGAGCGGGAAGTTCCACCTCTCCTCAAAACCCTCTGCAATGGACCTCCATTCATCTGTGGAGGGCACAGCCATGAACTCCTCTACTAAGCAGTCCCAGATTGCAGTCGCCACATCTGGGACAATCTTGCAGACTGTGGAGACACCAACACGGAAGCTGCTGGCGATGGTCCGGAAGGAGTCTCCTGTGGCAAGATATCTGAAAGAGAAAATAAAATGAACATGGTTATAAATGCAGATTGTGATTCCATATTAGAAAATATAATTTTTTTACAGTTAAATTTATTGATAGTGGCAAGATGAAAACCACTATATTCTGTTTCAAAGTTTCACATAGCATCTTAGCATTTAAAAATGCAATAAATACATTTAATCAATTTAACCGTTATTTTTCATATTGAAACAGTCGAAAATACACAAGTGAATTAATCAACATGACAGCCTCTGAACTCAATGCAAAACTAATATTACATACAGGCAACGGAATAAAAAATAGATTCAGTCAGTCATCGCTACTAAAATTTGTTTGAAACAAACTCGTCATGTGTATGTGGAGGTTCAGTCGTTAATTACTTGTAATCACACAGAATATTAAATTATTTACTGACCGGAGACAGATTGATAGGCGCTCTGCAGGTGGAATACAGCGCCTGTAGTTAGTGTCCTGGAGGGAAATCCTCCCACCGACACGGGACAACAGGTCATCGAACTGGGGCCTGCTCAGTCGGAAGTACCGCTGAAAGCGGCCGTCATCCAGGCGCAGCTCCTGGAGGAGTTGGTGAAACTCACCAAGCTGGGTGCGCCTCCGAAGGATCGGGTGGACCCAGACACGGCGCCGAACTTGTTTACGCCGTTTTTCAGCCTTCCATAGCACATACAGTGCAGCTATCCTCTCAACGTAATCCATGTCCGCCATTTCGCAATGAAGCGAATTTCACGCGCGAATAGCGCGAATTTCACCGCGAATGGCGCGAATGACGCGAATGAAGCGAGTAAACACAAAATGTTCAAGCGTCCAACTCCTCGCGAATAGCGCGTTTTTGACGCCTCATTCGCGCTCTATGTGAACACACAGTAATAGTGGCAGGGTAAGTACTATTGCAGAACCGGGATTTTTACCCCCAAGGCTTTGGACTCTCCTACCAGAGGGCAGTAGTTTGAAGAGGTACCTGGCAGGGTGCGAGGGATCATCCAGTATTTTCCAGGCTTTATGGCTGGCCCGAGTGGCGTAGATAGAGGCTACTGATGGGATTGCATGTCCAATGATGTTTCTGTCCAGAATAATCTGTTCAGTGTTCGATCCGCATTTCAACACGAACTCCGATGTTTCTCTATCTCATTCACGTTTCAGTAAAACTCACGAGAGAAGTCCTGGTTACTCCAAGCTCTGTCTGAGTCTCTTCCTGTCTTCAGGTCGAAAACAGCAGATAAACCCCTCCAACTGTTCAACTGCGGGAGTCAAACTTTAACTAGAGAATGTAGTTCACTTGTAATGAACGGACTCCAGCCTATACTTCAATATAACTAAGCATTAGCAGTAGCACAAAAGTAAACAGTCCCTAAACTTCGTGTAGAAATTCCTCCCGTTTTTCAATATGCAGCTTGTCACTCTGGTTGTAGTGGAAACAATCATAAGACACAATTTACACACTGGTTTGTGCACCACTAATTCACAAATTAACTCAGAAAATCTCTTTCACGCTCACTCACTCACTCACTCACTCACTCACTCACTCACTCACTCACTCTTCTCACTCACTCTTCTCACTCACTCTTCTCACTCACTCTTCTCACTCACTCTTCTCACTCACTCTTCTCACTCACTCTTCTCACTCACTCTTCTCACTCACTCACTCACTCACTCACTCACTCACATCACCACATGTTTTTTTAACCGGGTTACACTAAGACATGATTGTTTATAATGCAACCGGTGCACATACATATGATGTCCCTGTGGCTACATAGTAATAAAAAGTCATTATCAAATATCCTGTCGAAAAAATGGATCCCAACAGAACAAGACATATAGTGAGAGCCCGGGTCCTCTAATTGGTTTAAATGTCTCAGGCCTCCTGTATGCACATAATGCTTCACTTCACAGTAGAGTGGTAATGCTTTTCTAAAGTTGCAGACAACCCTGGATTTTTAAAATGCTGTGCTCACCATAAATGTAAGTATATAGTTAGTGAATATAAAATATGTTTGATAAATGTAAATAAATGGTAATTTGATCAGTATTGATCATGGCATTAAATCATTGTATAATCAACCGCATAATCTCATTCATTTTTGGTTATATGTGGTTTCAGTTCACCCAGATTATATCACTACTACATAGTTATTCTAGTTACATGTGTACTATTAAAATATTGTTAATAACATTGTGTAAAACTATTGAATATATAGGATGTAAACAAAAGTGTATAACAATACTGAAAAGTACTGAAAACGACCCAGAAATTACACAATAAGACCAGCGTTCCAAACTGGCAACAGGAGGTAATATCTCATTACTCATTAAACACTTTCATCTTATTATTTTAGCCCATTTTATGTTGACAATTATTTCTCACTTCTTCAAAGGTTGACAACGTGTCTCGTTTTCTGCGACGCATGCAGCCCACTGGAGAGGAACCGACCCTAGAGTTCCTGTCCAAAAGCACAGAGACCCAGGAGTTTGTGACGGCCCTTCAGAACGCTGAGATGAGTGCAGACATCATCCTCAATTATTTTAAGAGCCTTTCCAAGTTCTTGGAATACCTGCTGACAAGGACAGACCTTCAAAAAACAGACCCAGACCGCCGGGACATGGGCAGCTTGTATCTGGGCCGCTTCGGAGCCGACCGAGGTGGCTCGTGGTCACTCATCTCCTCTTCGGGCTCCTCGCTGAAATCCTCCTCGTCGGATTCCTAGGAAGAAACAAGAGAAGAGGGCAAATTAGTGTGAGATACTGAGTGAGCGAGCGAGCGAGTGATTGACGACCACTTACCCACCTAGACTTGCACATTTTGGACATCCTCGCCCGCCTCTTGCTTCCCGGCTTGATGTGATCAGTCTTTTTTTGTTTTCTTGTCACCTCAGGCGTTGAATCTTTAAGAGCTGCCTCAAACAGCTGTCTATGTTCACCCGCCTGCTTGGCATTCAAGTGGAGAACATAGAAGCGGTCGGCCCTGGCAGTGTCGTGGCACATGAACTGAGCTATTTTTTTCCTGTCATCTGATGTGTGTACATTCTTAGCCTGGAAGAAGACAGAAAGAAATAAGTTAGGAGGAGACACATCTGATCCCGAAAGGCCTAGTGTATATATGAATGTATACTCACGTATGTCGCTATCGATGTCCTGACGTCTGTGAAATTTGGCGTTCCCGGCAACACCATCTCCACCCACTTCTCCTGAAAATGCGCATTTAAATTCTTACACGGGTTGGGCTTTGAGGTGAAAAAAAAATTACAGGGAGTCCGATCCTCCGACCAGCGTCTCCCTCATGTCGAGGAAGTTCTCCATCCATCCGTATTCCTCGTCTGTAAGGGAGAGCTGGGCCGCCCCGAAGGCCTGGTTCGTCTTGTGGGTTGCGATCTGTAGAAGAAAAAGCCAAGATTGAGCGAGTGAGCGACTGAGTGAGTGAGTGACTGAGTGACTGAGTGAGGTGAGTGAGCGAGCGAGTGACTGAGTGAGGTGAGTGAGCGAGCGAGGTGCGTGAGAATGAGAAAGTGAGCTACTCACGTTGATTAAAAAGTTCCCGGCCGGGTCCCCTTTACGGGCACTGGTCACCTCTTCCACCAGCATGTTTTGATAAACTACCCCGCGGTGCCCGTAGATGGTGGCGAGGTAGGCGGTCAGGTGCCCGTAGAACCTCCACTGGTCCTTTGTCTTTAACTTCTCTGCAAAGAAAGAAAAGACAGAGTCATTAGAGGATGAAATGCAATAAGTCTAAAGCTTGAAAAAAGTGAAAGTTTAACTCACCCAAAATGGCCGAGATGACCTTTCTTGCCATTCGCAGCACTGCAAAAGATGGGCTTTTGACAGCAGCTTCCCCTCCTTGGCCGTCTTCACTGCGTATTTGTGCGTCACCACCTTTCTCCTCATTCCCTTTATCAGGGTGCGCACCTCTCTCCTGATTGCCACCAGCATGGCCTTCGATAGGCGGCAGGTGGTTGGGGGGGTCTCGGACACGTAGTCGAGGAACTAAGCCACGTTCTTTAAATAGTGGTGTATGGTCGTCTCGGTGATCCTTGACACCCGCAGTTTGTCCATCCACTGCCTGATCCTCGACGTCTCATTGAGGAACAGCATGTTGCCCAGGGAGGATTTCCCCTCTGCCATGTATCCCAGAAAATGTTTGATCCTGAAGACCTTTGACGCCACATTATTTTTCAGCCTGGCAGAGGGGTCCGATCCCTCCTGGTGCGCCTTATACTCGTTGATCAGATCGTCTGCAGAAGAAAGAGAGATGCTATTACTCAGTGAGTCGGATTCAAGATCAAGAACAATCTGGGGGGCGCTACTGAGGTGCACATGGAGTAGACGTGTTTCATCAAGCTCCTCCACTCCAAGTTTTTTAAGTTGATGGAATTAGGTGCCGTCTTACTATTTTATTTCATATAAGTTGATTTTGAACTTCTACTTGCTTGTGTCTCTTATCTGGATACGAAAAATGCCTTTAAAACCAGCAAAAGCCTCGAAAAGTGCTGGCCCTCAGCCTTCAGCTAACGTTAGCTGTGACGATGCTAATCTCGCCGTTAGCCATCATGCTTCTACCGACGATATGACACTGATGTGGGAAAAGATGTCGAACAAGATTCTTTCAACCATAAATGAAAGATTTGACAAGTTTGAGGAAGATTTTCGATCTCTACAGACATCGGTACGAGAATTTGCGGAGAGAGTGGAGACTGTCGAGGGTCAGACATGGGATCACGAGGGTCGCATATGCTCTCTCGAAGCAGCTGTGTCAGATTTGCAGAAAACGAATAAAACTCTTCGATCGAAGGTCAACGACTTAGAAGGGCGATCGCGACGCAACAACATAAAAATAATTGGTATTCCTGAGGGAGAGGAGAAAGGAAGACCCACTGAGTTTGTTGCATCGTTGATTCCAAAACTACTGGGCGAGACGCACTTTCAGGCACCGCTGGTCATTGACCGTGCTCACCGTGCTCTCAAGCCAAGGCCGACAGATGGGGAGAGACCCCGCATCATCATTGCACGTGTGCATTTCTTTCAAGAAAAGGAATTAATCCTTCGACTTCGCCGAGATCGCACCCTGGAGTATAACGGGCATAAGGTGTATATCTTTCCAGATTACACCGCAGAAGTGATGGAGCAGCGAAGAGCATTTAGTGATGTGATGCGGGAGTTGAGAGAGTTAAAAGTTGTACACAGTCTCAGATTTCCTGCGCGCCTCCGTGTTCAGCACAACGGACAGTTCAAAACCTTCAATGAACCTGCTGAGGCTGCGAAATTTATGGAGACCAAGCTGAAGGAGTAGAAGATTAATATGCACAAAACTGGTATCACTCTTAAAATATAATTGTTACATATCTTCTTCTACTGCCTAGCGATATGCTATTTTTGGTATGTTTTTGTTTTATTAAGAGTGTTTACAAAACGCATATACACTCAGCCTATATATATAAATATACGGCGCTACTGTTAATTGTTCTAGATCTTTGTTTATTACTTGGATGTGGAGTTGAGCGGGGTCGAAGTGGCTGGAGCTAGATCCACTTACTACTTACATGCGAGTGGTGTTCTCGGGTCGGAAAAGTGCTTCATTTCGGGGAAGCCAAAAGTGGGAGGAGGGGGGTTGACTTTGTTCTAAGTCCTGAAGAGTTCTATGTATCGATGTGTGTATGCGCGTGTGTTGTTTTTTTGTTGGTTTTTTTTTTCGTTCGGACTGCCTCATTTCAATATCCCAGTCTTTAACTATTACGTAGATTGATGACTAATACGAATGGGAATGTAAGGGGCCTTGGCCATGTAATTAAAAGAAGTAGAGTGCTTGCACATTTGAAATCACTCAAGGCTGACATAATATTTCTTCAGGAAACTCATCTTAGTATAACTCATCAATGCAGACTCAGGAGCAACTGGATATCTCAGGTTTACCAGGCCCCATTCAATTCTAGAGCAAGAGGTGTAGCCATTATTCTCCGAAAGAATGTTCAGTTTCGATTTTCATCCATGGTTGCTGATCCTCAGGGTAGATATATAATGGTATCTGGACATATCAATTCTCTCCCCATAACTTTGCTCAATATTTATGGCCCCAATTTTGATGACTCTGAATTTTTTCGCAGTCTTTGATATAATTCCAGATGCAAATTCTTCCAATGTAATAGTAGGTGGTGATTTCAACTGCTACTTAGATCCTTACATGGATAGACTTTCCTCAAAACCACCACCTACAATTACCTCCATACAAACACTTCATAATTTAATCCAATCTAGAAATATGGTTGATATTTGGAGGCTTCAGCATCCGACAGATAGAGATTATTCATTTTACTCTCATGTTCACAAATCATACACTAGAATTGATTACTTTTTGGTAACGTCTGAATTGGTTTCAAGTATTAGCAACACTAAATATCACAATATATTGATATCTGATCATAGTCCAGTTACATTTCAACTAGATAATGTTTTGCCAAAGGTAAACTACTGTTGGCGTTTTAATCCAATGTTAATCAAAGATTCAAATTTTATGTCTTATTTCACTGAGAAAATAGACGAGTTTTTTTGCAACCAACGACAACGGCGGATTTCAGATTCGACTTTGTGGGAAACATTTAAAGTTGTTATGCGAGGACATATCATAGCGTTTGAGTCATCTAAAAAACAGGCTTCGAAAAATAGAAGAAACATTACCAGTGCTCGAACAAGCATATAGAGTGTCACTCTCAAACTCGGATAATACAATTTTAAAATTAAAGTATGAATATAATTCAATCCTGAATACTCAAATAAGTAACCATCTCCTTAAACTTAAGCAGAATAATTTTGAATTAGGGGTTAAACCCGGTAGATTGCTTGCTAGGCAGTTGAGGGCAGAACAAGCTAAGAAGGCGATTCATATGGTAAAATCAAAAGCGGGCAGTTTAATAACTAATCCAAAAGAGATAAATGAATGTTTCAGAGACTTTTATTCTGAATTATATACTTCAAAAGTACAAGATACAGACCCTAATTACGATTTCCAAATTTAATCTTCCAAAACTTAGTGAATCCTCTAAATCTGACCTAGAATCTGAACTCTCAATTGAAGATATATTAGGGGCAATTCATGCTTTTCCATCTGGGAAAGCTGCAGGCCCTGATGGATTTGGCTGTGAATTTTTTAAAGCTTTTAGTAAAAGACTTGCTCCTTATATGCTGAGAATGCTACTGGATTCAATCCAAAGGAAGAAACTTCCTGATTCTTTGTATGATGCAAACATTTGTGTAATTTTGAAAAAAGGAAAACCTGAGACTAATCCAGCTAGTTATAGACTAGAGATGCACGGATGAGCTAAAATGTCACCCGCATCCGCTGCTTCAAATCAATTATCCACCCGCCATCCGCCCGCACGTATAATTTTCTATGATATAGATATCCGCACCCGACCCGCAACCGATCGTCACTTTAATACATCTAATTATATTCTTTAAGCATGATTTTATCAGATTCAGTGACGTTAGAACTAGTCTGTCAATATCCGATATAAAAATTATACGCTAATCGTAAAATGCTTTTAAATGAACATTTATTTGTATAACAAAAAGTTTGGCTTCGGCCACACAAACACAGCTCAAATAAATTGAAATATCCTGGAACATTCCTAAAACAGATATTCAAAGTAACAATAAAGAACTTTTTTTCTTTCCAGAAAACAGAGCAAAGTCCGATAACAAAACGGTGCCAATTCAGCATTAGCTACTTGGCCTTTTCTTTTGCACTGTGCAAACACAGAATAGCATCTACTGTGCCTGGATTCAGATGATTCCGCCTCGCCTCTAAAACCCGCACTAAATGAGTGTTCGCTTGCACAGCTTGTTGGAGGAAGGCCCAATATTCTCCTAGCAAGGCGCCGCAGTCGTGGGAATAAGCGATCTTGTTTGTCCCAGAATAACACATTTTCCTCTGAGGACTCATCTAACTGAAAGTTTCTACCGGATCTGTTTCGCCTCCATTTCTGCATTAAGAAAAGGACGCCCCCTCCACTGTCGACACCCGCGTATTTCTTTTACATGAGTGCAAAATTGCCGGTTGCCTGGTTGAAACTGCTATTAAAACACATTCGTATTTTAAAGAAATGTTGTTATAAATAATTGTATTATCAACGAATGATCTCATCAACCCGCGACCCACCCGCAATTAATCAGAATATATTTTTTATTACCCGACCCACCCGACCCGCGGATCATCCGCAGCGCCCACGGATTTAACCGCCATCCGCGCATCACTATTATAGACCCATTGCACTCTTAAATTTTGATCAAAAAGTATTGACGAAAATATTGGCTTCCAGGTTAGCACAACATATCTCACTAATTATCCATCCTGACCAAACTGGATTTATTCCAGGAAGATTTTCATTTTGTAATGTCAAGTCAAGTCAGCTTTATTTATATAGCGCTTTTTACAATTTTCATTGTTACAAAGCAGCTGTACAAGAAAACATTGACTATAAGTAAAACATAAAAGGTTATGGAAGTCAAAAAACAGGTCAAATATCAGACACACAATAAATTCCTATATGCAGTGTTAATTAAATAAGACTATCAAATTCTAGCAGCCCCCCCGGCCAGGCAACTGGCCGCCTACTTCTTAATATTTTATATGCAGACCGTCAGTTAGCCAAATATTCTGCAGCTATTATCTCACTAGATGCCCAAAAAGCCTTCGATCAAATTGAGGATTTGGTGACAATTTTATCGACTGGATCAAAATGGTCTATTTCAGTCCATCCTCAACTATTTTGACTAATGGTAATAGATCCAGCTCTGTTAAGCTCCACAGGGGGGTACGACAGGGAGATCCTTTATCACCTCTTCTTTTCAACATTGCACTTGAGCCATTGGCTGTAGGAATAAGAACTCTTCCACATATTCATGGTATTTCATTGGGGAAGGTTGAAAGTCTGGTTAATTTATATGCAGATGATCTTTTACTGTGTGTTACTGACCCTGTGGTTGCTGTCCCCAAGATTTTAGATTACATTGATACTTTTAGTAAACTTTCAGGATACTCAATAAATTGGAGTAAAAGTGAATTTTTGCCCCTAACAAATAACTTAAGTGATGCCTTTTTGAAGAGTATACCATTTAGAATAGTGGAGGATCATTTTACATATCTTGGCCTGAAAATTCCAAAGAACCCTAAACATTTATTTAAATTAAATGTTTTAGACATGATTGACAAACTTAAATTAAGCATCGAAAGTTGGAAACTGCTTCCTTTATCACTAATTGGCCGTGTGAATGTGATAAAGATGGTTACTCTGCCTAAGTTTCTCTATCTCTTTCAAAATCTCCCTATTTACTTGCCGGCAACCTTTTTCAAACAACTTGATTCAGTTATTCTGTCATTTATATGGAACTTTAAAACGCCTCGCATAGCAAAAGCCCACTTGCAAAAACCTACTGATTGTGGAGGCCTCGGCCTTCCTATTTTTAAACATTACTATTGGGCAGCAAATGCAAGAGCTCTCACTTTTTGGCAAAGGGGCTTCCTGGATAACATGCCACCTGAGGTATGTCCATTATGGGTTTGTGCAGAGGCTATGTCAGTGCCAAGGTCCTCTCTTCCAGCTTTACTTTTCACAGAGTATGAATCTATCGGCAAAATAGGAAACTCTAATTTTGTACTGAGAAATTCTTTGAGAATTTTGAAGCAGATAAATAAATTCTATAAATTACCGAAGGTCTCACTCAATACTCCAATCTCATGCAATCCTTCATTTGAGCCCTCTCAGATTGATGATTCTTTTGTAGGATGGAGGAGAAAAGGTTTATGCCATATAGGAGACCTCTATATAGATAAAACATTTGCATCTTTTTCACAACTTAAAAGTAAGTTTGCACTTCCGCAGTCTCACTTCTTCCGTTACTTGCAAATTAGAAATTATGTAAAGGAAAATATCCCACAGTTTACAAATAAACCTGAAAACCATATTATTCACAATCTTTTATCTTCTAATCCTGAAACCAGACAATTAGTATCTGGTTTTGTTCGGGCTTTTGCAACATCTACATGCACCAACCACCTTAAAGCCGCCTGGTCTACTGAACTGAACGATTAAGTGTCTGATGAGATCTGGGAAGAAGGCCTATCGAGAATAAAGAGCTGTTCTGTAAATTTGAGATACAAATTAATCCAGTTTAAAGTTATACACCGAATTCACTACTCCAAAACTAGATTAAGCAAAATATTTCCCTCCATATCTTCTCAATGTGATAGGTGCAGGATGGCAGAGGGGACATTGGCACATTCATTTTGGTTTTGCCCTAATTTAAATGATTTCTGGTCAAAGATTTTTGAATTGTTTTCAAGCGCATACGGAATTAGTATTCAACCTGACCATAATCTGGCTATTTTTGGCTATTCTGATATAATGGAAACTATCCCTCGTACTCTTCAGCATGCTCTAACGGTAGGCCTGATTGCGGCCAAAAAAGTAATACTCCTCAATTGGAAAAGTTCACACACGCCTTGTTTCCAGAGATGGTTAAATGAGATGCTTTATAATATTCAAATGGAACAATTACATTTTGAAGAGTTCTGCTCACAAAAAAGATTTGAAGCCACATGGGGACCTCTCTTGAAGGGTTTGGAAGTTTAATATCTTCCTCCTGTGGTAAATTTGCTGTATTATAAAACTATTGTGAATATTGGATATATATATTATTTTTATTTTGTTTCAATAACTATTTTGTATATATTTGCTGATTGAGGTAATCCATATGTTTTTTTTTTCTGTTTTGTTTTTTGCCTTTGCTGTCCTGATTGTTTTATGTTTTTGTGTCTGTAATTAAAACTCCAAAATAATATACAAAAAAAAGAACAATCTGCCATTGTCTGTGAGATCTGTTTCCTCTGTCGATGATTAAATCGCATTTACTCAAGTCGTGTTTTTAACACATTTACATTTACATTTATTCATTTGGCAGACGCTTTTATCCAAAGCGACTTACAAGTTGGTTTTTTTACAAATTTACAAATGTAAAATAAATGAAATAAATGTTCCACACTTACTTAGGGGGCCGATGTGCTCCGGGTAATAGGGAAGCTCATCCTGTGTCTCTGGCTTAGATGTGGAGGCCGAAGGGCTGGCGGGTACACTGGCCAACTCTTCCGAGGGCTGTGCACTCGGCTCCCCTTCGCTTTCGTGCTCCAGGGTAGACAGCAATTTCTTTTCTGCCGAGGACACCTGAGACGAGGGCAGGGGCGACCTCCTCTTTAATCTTTTGTACCTCCTCGTCACCTCCTTCAGCGTGGAGGACAGGATGTCGATCTGCTTGTTTAGCTCCGCATTGTCATTCAGGAGCTTGGCCCGGGCGCGCTGGCATCTTTCCTCTGCACATACTGGCATTCCTCCTGGTCGATATCCTCTACCTGTTGGTCGTCTGAGAAATTCTGGATCTCATCTATGTCCAAAAAGGTGGCCATCGGGATCGCTGGGCAGGTGGCGCGGAGGGCGGCGAGCTGTTGGATAACCTTATCCCTCTTGAACTTACGAATCGCCTGACGTTGTGCCCTCTTGGACAACTCCGTGTGACCAAGGATGTGGCGGTCTAGGCGAGAACTTGATTTTCCGCATCCCGGGATCCCACAGGTTCCCTGCCTGTACGAAACACGGCCCGATTCCAACGAAAGGATAAGTTTCCTCTCCTTCACATTGAGGACCTTGTGTGTAACCCGGAGGTGTTGAGAGAGCTGCGCGTAAGCTCGGTGGCACAGTGGGCAGATGGAAGGCATCTTGAATATCAGCAAACACACGGACCAAGGTTTAGTGTCGATGAACCGATGAATACTGAGTGGAGTGCTTCCCTGCGCTTGGAGTAAGTTGTGTTCATCCACACTAGAAAATTTATCCAACTTCCAGTAAGAATTGTTTTTTTTAAAGAGTAGCGTTTCAAGGGTGTTTTTAGTGATATTATATTGTTATTGTGTGGATTTAAACAGATTTTAATAAAATTGTATTATTAAAATGTTGTCCTGTCTTCTTTCAACCAAAAAAGTGGTTGTCGACCAACTTAATACACGTGTGCCGTTCATATAAGCGTAAGGTTGTCGAATTACCAAAAAACTACAACGGACTACAAATATGGCACACGACCGGAACCAGCTTCCGGTTTCGTGCCATGTTTGTAGTCCTTTGTAGTTTTCTTCTTTATTCGATTCCCCAGGCGTTTATCATCAATTATATGAATAAACAGAGACGCGATTCGCATATTAAAATTTATTAGACACACATATGTTCGCAAGAACTCACATAATGCTTATTTATGCTTAAAAACGAGTTTCCACCAACTCACTACACGCGGTCCATTCATATAAACTGCCGGTGTTCACTTCCTGGTTGCCATATTTGTAGTCCTTTGTAGTTTTTCTTGTTACTTAGTTTCGCCAGGCGTTTCTTGTTTACTTTTTTCCCGATGTATTTATATATACGACTAAAGAACCACCTTATTCCCTTAGTACACTTTATACAACATACATATGTTATTATCGGCTCTTAGAAGGCTGTATTTTGCCTTAAAATGGGTCGTCCACCAACTTAATACACGTGGTCCATTCAAATAAATGGCTGGTGGTCGCTTCCTGCATGACTTTTATTTGAATGGGCCACGTGTATTAAGTTGGTGGACATAATACTTATTAGCAATGTTTAACTAAAAAATATACATTTATATGTTTCAAAAACCACATTATTCAACGAGTACACTTTATTGTACACATATATGTTGGTATGGAATCGTAAAATGCTCATTTTGACTATTAAGATGTCCTCTTTTACGTTCAAGGCTTCATTTTCAAGCCTCATCCATTGAAATGAATAGGTTGCAGAGTAATACATAAAAAATGATTTAAAATACTTTTCGGGCACCCACGCATTTGGCCTTTCACTATGTCGCTTGTGGGACTGTGACGCAAGTGACTGTGATGTTTGGGGTCTCTCGGGACCCCCGGGGCCTTTGTGTTAAATGTCCTTGTATACATTGCTCAATGCATGAACTGAAGCGTACACGCGCCGTTATTTCATTGCGTGCATTCTCCTAGGCCTGCTCTATGCACGATGCATTCGGTGACGCATGCAGCGCGTGCATGCGTCACGGTTTGATGTCATAACAGCGCATGCATGCGACGCTCTATGCACGATGCATTCGGTGACGCATACATGCATTCAGTGACGCATAAGCTCTCCCTGTTTTGACCTTTTGACACCCAAACAGAGTCACAGAGTCGCCCGGCTTTTCCGCACGACCGGTGGATGAGGGGCGGTTGCTCGTGACCCGGTTTCGGATCGGTTGAGCCTGTCGGGGCTACGTCCACGAAACACATATGCAAAAGCCATTCAAATAAGCTATACGAGGAAATTTCCAGAAAGGCCCGAGGGGTCCCATATTCTAGATTTTGGCCGACGGGTGGCCCCCGACAACATACCGAGAGCACATCGCCCTAGAGGATCAGGGAATGTTTTTGCCCCCAATCACAATATTGAGCACACAGCCTCGTCTCTCATATAACACTGAACAGCCTTGTGAAGGTTTAGTGTTGGGAGAGGTCGATTTTTCAGCAAGGTCTAAGAACTTTGGACGTTTGGGGGATAAATGGGGGGCTTCTAGACATAAATAATCTAAAATGTCCAGACCCTTCAGCCTATCATTTCCCAACGGGAGGGCTCCCACCTACCATCTATGCCAATGCGTTTTCATTAACTGCTTCGTGGACGACTCAGGTAGCATAACATGAGATAAAACAGTGACAGGCAGTGAGGCAGGTGATTAAAACAGTGACAGGCAGTGAGGCAGGTGATTAAAACAGTGACAGGCAGTGAGGCGGGTGATTAAAACAGTGACAGGCAGTGAGGCGGGTGATTAAAACAGTGACAGGTAGTGAGGCAGGTGATTAAAACAGTGACAGGCAGTGAGGCAGGTGATTAAAACAGTGACAGGCAGTGAGGCAGGTGAATAAAACAGTGACAGGCAGTGAGGCAGGTGAATAAAACAGTGACAGGCAGTGAGGCAGGTGAATAAAACAGTGACAGGTAGTGAGGCAGGTGAATAAAACAGTGACAGGCAGTGAGGCAGGTGAATAAAACAGTGACAGGTAGTGAGGCAGGTGAATAAAACAGTGACAGGCAGTGAGGCAGGTGAATAAAACAGTGACAGGTAGTGAGGCAGGTGAATAAAACAGTGACAGGCAGTGAGGCAGGTGAATAAAACAGTGACAGGCAGTGAGGCAGGTGAATAAAACAGTGACAGGCAGTGAGGCAGGTGAATAAAACAGTGACAGGCAGTGAGGCAGGTGAATAAAACAGTGACAGGTAGTGAGGCAGGTGAATAAAACAGTGACAGGTAGTGAGGCAGGTGAATAAAACAGTGACAGGTAGTGAGGCAGGTGAATAAAACAGTGACAGGCAGTGAGGCAGGTGAATAAAACAGTGACAGGCAGTGAGGCAGGTGAATAAAACAGTGACAGGCAGTGAGGCAGGTGAATAAAACAGTGACAGGTAGTGAGGCAGGTGAATAAAACAGTGACAGGTAGTGAGGCAGGTGAATAAAACAGTGACAGGCAGTGAGGCAGGTGAATAAAACAGTGACAGGCAGTGAGGCAGGTGAATAAAACAGTGACAGGTAGTGAGGCAGGTGAATAAAACAGTGACAGGTAGTGAGGCAGGTGAATAAAACAGTGACAGGTAGTGAGGCAGGTGAATAAAACAGTGACAGGTAGTGAGGCAGGTGAATAAAACAGTGACAGGCAGTGAGGCAGGTGAATAAAACAGTGACAGGTAGTGAGGCAGGTGAATAAAACAGTGACAGGCAGTGAGGCAGGTGAATAAAACAGTGACAGGCAGTGAGGCAGGTGAATAAAACAGTGACAGGCAGTGAGGCAGGTGAATAAAACAGTGACAGGTAGTGAGGCAGGTGAATAAAACAGTGACAGGTAGTGAGGCAGGTGAATAAAACAGTGACAGGCAGTGAGGCAGGTGAATAAAACAGTGACAGGCAGTGAGGCAGGTGAATAAAACAGTGACAGGTAGTGAGGCAGGTGAATAAAACAGTGACAGGTGAATAAAACAGTGACAGGTAGTGAGGCAGGTGAATAAAACAGTGACAGGTAGTGAGGCAGGTGAATAAAACAGTGACAGGTAGTGAGGCAGGTGAATAAAACAGTGACAGGTAGTGAGGCAGGTGAATAAAACAGTGACAGGTAGTGAGGCAGGTGAATAAAACAGTGACAGGTAGTGAGGCAGGTGAATAAAACAGTGACAGGCAGTGAGGCAGGTGAATAAAACAGTGACAGGCAGTGAGGCAGGTGAATAAAACAGTGACAGGTAGTGAGGCAGGTGAATAAAACAGTGACAGGTAGTGAGGCAGGTGAATAAAACAGTGACAGGTAGTGAGGCAGGTGAATAAAACAGTGACAGGCAGTGAGGCAGGTGAATAAAACAGTGACAGGTAGTGAGGCAGGTGAATAAAACAGTGACAGGCAGTGAGGCAGGTGAATAAAACAGTGACAGGTAGTGAGGCAGGTGAATAAAACAGTGACAGGTAGTGAGGCAGGTGAATAAAACAGTGACAGGTAGTGAGGCAGGTGAATAAAACAGTGACAGGCAGTGAGGCAGGTGAATAAAACAGTGACAGGCAGTGAGGCAGGTGAATAAAACAGTGACAGGTAGTGAGGCAGGTGAATAAAACAGTGACAGGTAGTGAGGCAGGTGAATAAAACAGTGACAGGCAGTGAGGCAGGTGAATAAAACAGTGACAGGCAGTGAGGCAGGTGAATAAAACAGTGACAGGCAGTGAGGCAGGTGAATAAAACAGTGACAGGTAGTGAGGCAGGTGAATAAAACAGTGACAGGTAGTGAGGCAGGTGAATAAAACAGTGACAGGCAGTGAGGCAGGTGAATAAAACAGTGACAGGCAGTGAGGCAGGTGAATAAAACAGTGACAGGTAGTGAGGCAGGTGAATAAAACAGTGACAGGTAGTGAGGCAGGTGAATAAAACAGTGACAGGTAGTGAGGCAGGTGAATAAAACAGTGACAGGTAGTGAGGCAGGTGAATAAAACAGTGACAGGCAGTGAGGCAGGTGAATAAAACAGTGACAGGTAGTGAGGCAGGTGAATAAAACAGTGACAGGTAGTGAGGCAGGTGAATAAAACAGTGACAGGTAGTGAGGCAGGTGAATAAAACAGTGACAGGTAGTGAGGCAGGTGAATAAAACAGTGACAGGCAGTGAGGCAGGTGAATAAAACAGTGACAGGTAGTGAGGCAGGTGAATAAAACAGTGACAGGTAGTGAGGCAGGTGAATAAAACAGTGACAGGTAGTGAGGCAGGTGAATAAAACAGTGACAGGCAGTGAGGCAGGTGAATAAAACAGTGACAGGTAGTGAGGCAGGTGAATAAAACAGTGACAGGTAGTGAGGCAGGTGAATAAAACAGTGACAGGTAGTGAGGCAGGTGAATAAAACAGTGACAGGTAGTGAGGCAGGTGAATAAAACAGTGACAGGTAGTGAGGCAGGTGAATAAAACAGTGACAGGTAGTGAGGCAGGTGAATAAAACAGTGACAGGTAGTGAGGCAGGTGAATAAAACAGTGACAGGCAGTGAGGCAGGTGAATAAAACAGTGACAGGTGAGGCAGGTGAATAAAACAGTGACAGAAAGTGACAGGTAGTGAGGCAGGTGAATAAAACAGTGACAGGTAGTGAGGCAGGTGAATAAAACAGTGACAGGCAGTGAGGCAGGTGAATAAAACAGTGACAGGTAGTGAGGCAGGTGAATAAAACAGTGACAGGTAGTGAGGCAGGTGAATAAAACAGTGACAGGTAGTGAGGCAGGTGAATAAAACAGTGACAGGTAGTGAGGCAGGTGAATAAAACAGTGACAGGTAGTGAGGCAGGTGAATAAAACAGTGACAGGTAGTGAGGCAGGTGAATAAAACAGTGACAGGTAGTGAGGCAGGTGAATAAAACAGTGACAGGTAGTGAGGCAGGTGAATAAAACAGTGACAGGCAGTGAGGCAGGTGAATAAAACAGTGACAGGTAGTGAGGCAGGTGAATAAAACAGTGACAGGTAGTGAGGCAGGTGAATAAAACAGTGACAGGTAGTGAGGCAGGAGTGACGGGTCACGTGTCAGACTGACGGGTCTCGAGGCAGCTGCCACCTGACACGCAAAGATTGTACCTCTACTGAAAGTCTCTGCTAAATGACAGAATTGTCTTCAGATATTCACATTACGTCTAACGCAAACACGTGCGAGTAAACTTCAACACGATCTCGTTAACAGTTTAACTCAATGTGAAACATGTACATTTACTTCATGCCTCAACATAGACATTAAATCAACATAGTCGCTAATGTTTTAGTCCTTAGTGATCAGTTTCACCCACCTGTAGAAAGAAATAAGGAGAGACACAGTTGTGCTGCTTTATGTTACCCACTTCAGGGCTAGGAAGTCTGTAGGGGTGACGTGAATTAATCAATTCTGCCGGATCTGTAGAAAGATGAATAAAACGCTGTGAGACAGAAATACTGGCTGCTGCGAGCTCGGGCAAAGTTTCATTAACTCTCAAGCTCCCGTTGTATTCACAACATTACCATGTATAACTTTACAGAACAACAATTATTTGTTTCTCTGTAACACATTATAATCAATCACATGTTTTCACATCCTCATGAACACTAATTCCATTCTCACAGTCACATAAATGAATCTTGCCTTTCGCTTCACATGAACCTCATGTTTTACATGCAAGACGCCATTTTGGCTCTAGTTCACTCGTACGGGCACGGCCATTTTGGATCGAAATAACTCCAGTAACAAATGTACATTTAACTCACTAAAACTTCATCATCAAATTACAATCAACATATAAAACACGTTGGAAACATTCCTTAACTCTTTTCACATGAGCATTTTCTCTCATTTCACCTCAAATTCACATATTTGTCAATCGTGTGTAATCTGATAATTTGACTCATTACTACTGCATGTGTATTAACAATACTAACATTCTCAGTAATTTACCAACAATCAACATATACATGTTTGAAACACAGTTTTTAACATTAGTTTGACCATATTTAAATCGTATTGCTCACCTGTAGAAAGATGAATAAAACGCTGCGAGACAGAAATACTGGCTGCTGCGAGCTCGGGCAAAGTTTCATTAACTCTCAAGCTCCCGCCCCTACAGGCGACAATAACAACAGCAACATTTTCTGTACCCACAACAAAGATGTCATGATGAATTTACCCCTCAATAGACAAATGTCAAAGGCACATGCATTTATGAATAATACAAAACTTTAAAGGGGTATCCTATTTTCCTATTTTATTTTAAGATTTATATCTACATATTTTCCAACCTACTACATTTACATCATGGTGTCGCTCTCGTAATACTCTCTTCTTCGCGACTCACCCTTAACCCCACAGTCAACGCAGCATCTCCCCCTACTGTCTCCGGACAGTACTACACATCATCATTAGGCATTGTAACAATCTATTAATCAACATTATAAATACCAGACCATCTCATAAACAGCACCAGAAAATAATAAATACTGAATACCATTTCTGTGACTAGACAAACAGGGTGTCACAACTGCAGGCATATTGTACTGTTGCTAAATTCGAAAATAAATTCGAAGGTGACAGGTGACAGGCAGTGAGTAAATTCAAACTTAAATTCGAAGGTAAATTCGAACCTAAATTCGAAGGGAAATTCGAAGGTAAATTCAAACCTAAATTCGAAGGGAAATTCGAACCTAAATTCGAAGAGAAATTCGAAGGTAAATTCAAAGAAATTCGAAGGTAAAAAATTCAAAATTCGAAGGTAAATTCAAACGTAAATTCAAACGTAAATTCGAAGGGAAATTCAAAGGTAAATTCAAGGTAAATTCGAAGGTAAATTCAAACCTAAATTCGAAGGTAAATTCAAACCTAAATTCGAAGGAAATTCGAAAATTCGAAGGTAAATTCAAAATTCGAAGGTAAAGAGGTAAATTCGAAGGTAAATTCAAACCTAAATTCGAAGGTAAATTCAAACGAAGGTAAATTCAAACCTAGTAAATTCAAAGGTAAATTCGAAGGAAATTCGAAGGAAATTCAAAGGTAAATTCGAAGGTAAATTCAAAGGTAAATTCGAAGGTAAATTCAAACCTAAATTCGAATAAATTCAAGGTAAATTCAAAAATTCGAACCTAAATTCGAAGGAAATTCAACTAAATTCGAAGGTAAATTCGAAGGTAAATTCAAAGGTAAATTCGAAGGTAAATTCAAACCTAAATTCGAAGGTAAGTAAATTCAAACGTAAATTCAAGGAAATTCAAAAAGTAAATTCAAACCTAAATCAAGGAAATCAAACTAAATTCAAAGCTAAATTCGAAGGTAAATTCAAACTAAATTCGAAGGTAAATTCAAACCTAAATTCGAAGTAAATCAAACCTAAATTCAATAAATTCAAGTAAATTCAAACCTAAATTCGAAGGAAATTCGAAGTAAATTCAAGTTCAAGTAAATTCGAAGGAAATTCAAACCTAAATTCAAGGAAATTCAAACCTAAATCAAGGGAAATCGAAGGTAAATCACTAAATTCGAAGGTAAATTCAAACTAAATCAAGGTAAATTCGAAGGTAAATTCGAAGGTAAATTCGAAGGAAATTCAAACCTAAATTCGAAGGAAATTCAAAGAAATAAATTCAACAAATTCGAAGGTAAATTCAAACCTAAATTCGAAGGAAATTCGAACCGAAATTCGAAGGAAATTCAAGGTAAATTCAAAGGAAATTCGAAGGTAAATTCAAAGGTAAATTCGAAGGTAAATTCAAAGGTAAATTCGAAGGTAAATTCAAACCTAAATTCGAAGGTAAATTCAAAGGGAAATTCGAAGGTAAATTCAAAGGGAAATTCGAAGGTAAATTCAAAGGTAAATTCGAAGGTAAATTCAAATGTAAATTCGAAGGTAAATTCGAACCTAAATTCGAAGGTAAATTCGAAGTCCTAAATTCGAAGGAAATTCAAATCTAAATTCGAAGGAAATTCGAAGGTAAATTCAAAGGTAAATTCGAAGGTAAAATTCAAAAATTCGTAAATTCAAACGAAGGTAAATTCAAACCTAAATTCGAAGGAAATTCAAACCGAATAAATTCGAAGAAATTCGAAGGTAAATTCGAAGGTAAATTCGAAGGTAAATTCAAACGTAAATTCGAAGGTAAATTCAAACCTAAATTCGAAGGTAAATTCAAAGGTAAATTCGAAGGTAAATTCAAACCTAAATTCGAAGGTAAATTCGAAGGTAAATTCGAAGGTAAATTCGAAGGTAAATTCAAACCTAAATTCGAAGGTAAATTCAAACCTAAATTCGAAGGGAAATTCGAAGGGAAATTCAAACCTAAATTCGAAGGTAAATTCAAACCTAAATTCGAAGGTAAATTCGAAGGTAAAATTCGAAGGTAAATTCAAACCTAAATTCGAAGGGAAATTCAAACTTAAATTCGAAGGTAAATTCGAAGTTAAATTCGAAGGTAAATTCAAAGCTAAATTCGAAGAGGTAAATTCAAACCTAAATTCGAACCTAAATTCGAAGGTAAATTCAAACCTAAATTCGAAGGGAAATTCGAACGTAAATTCGAAGGTAAATTCAAACCTAAATTCGAAGGTAAATTCAAACGTAAATTCGAAGGTAAATTCAAAGGTAAATTCAAAGGTAAATTCAAAGGTAAATTCGAAGGTAAATTCGAACCTAAATTCGAAGGTAAATTCGAATTCGGTAAATTCAAAGGTAAATTCAAAGGTAAATTCGAAGGTAAATTCAAACCTAAATTCGAAGGTAAATTCGAAGGAAATTCGAAGGTAAATTCAAACTAAATTCGAAGGTAAATTCAAAGCTAAATTCGAAGGTAAATTCAAAGGTAAATTCGAAGGTAAATTCAAAGGTAAATTCGAAGGTCACTCACATTATTCACAGACAGCTACATTGTGTGACCAAAACATGCATACAGGTTTCACAAGAACACAATACAGCCGGACAGAAGTCTGGTGTGGTGTAGGCTGAAGTGAACAAGGCTCCGTATAGGTTGAGATCATAACTGAATGAATTGATTCTAGGTTAAAGAGTAGGGCAGTTTACAGGATTCTCTTGCTTCACTTGATTGAATGTACATTTGTGCTTTCTGTAAATCGAAGAAAAATAAATGAACTTTTTGACATATGCAGGGGATCGTGAAGACTTTTATTTTGACCTTTAACACGGGCGCCGCCATTATTTCTTTTGGATTATGACGCGGTGCACGTGAAGAGAGTGGAAAGGTGCAGGCCCAGTGGCGGTTTTAGGCACGGGCGAACCGGGCAGTCGCCCGGGGCGGCACTTTTCATGTCACGTGGGGGGCGGCACCGGCACTGGCACAAGCAGTAAAAAAAAACTCTGGGCCGCCGCGAATCGGTTATCTATTATCTATCATTCATTCCTTGTGTGGGGAATTGGCAAATTGGCGCCCCTGCATGCTGAAAAGATAAAGGTATGCAACTATAATGTTCTCTCTGTGTTATGATTACTCTATCCATGCTGTCATCTGAAGGGCTAATTTTAACTATAGGGTTAATAACTCTTACTCTTAACGATTATTAGTCTTTTTGCAGTGTGAAAGACACTGCGGTGTTTAGCTTACTCGTTAGAGCGCCCGACTCTCATTCGGCAGACGCCGGTTCGAGGCCCGCGCAGGGCAGGTAGAACCGACAACACTTATACAACAAATTTGGTTTTAAGTCAACAAACACGAGAACTGATTTCACCACAATATTGTGCTTTGCAACAAAACTGTTACAAGTTCAGTTATTATTATTTATTTCCATCAGTTGGGTTAACATAATGAGCAAACAGAATTTTCAAATCTGTAGCTAGTTTCAAAGACTAACATAACCTTTGCTATTTATTTGCTATGAATATGAAGGAGGTTTTATGCATGTTTATGACAACTGTCATTATGTGTCATTCGCTCAATTTTGAAATTTTTAATGCAAATATTGTTTGTTTGTGGTCTTTGTTGACAACTTTACATAAACCAATACATCTTAACCTGTCATAATTGTCATAAAAACATGACATAGCAGATTAATTATTGAATTTAAGACACTATTTAGCTGGGTTAACTGTCATATTGGTTTTGACATTGGCTGTCATTTGGGCATTATAACTGTCATGAAGCTTTTTCTGACCACTTTTTTTCCAGTGGTACAAATTGATACAAGTGTTAATACTATGTCAAATTGTTTTATAACACTGTCATGTATACTTTTCTTGACCTCAACTACAATGGTACAATTTCATTTTAATGAGAAATTCAATTTGTACCACTGTAGTTTAGGTCAAAAAATATGACATAATTTAGTTTTTTCGGGGGGGGGGGGGGGGGCACTCAAATATGTTCTCGCCCGGGGTGCAATTCAATGTAGCACCGCCACTGGGTGCAGCGGTGAGGTAAACATGAATGGCGATCTCGGGACTCAATCACGATAAAGAGTTGAGTTTAGACCCGCGACATATATATAGAAGAGCTGCAGGACGTGTCTCTGAGTGTTAAAAGAAGATTTCTGCCGTGTTCGTGCGTGGAGCTGTCAGTGTCAGTCGCGTGACACTCTCGTGTTTTCTTTCATGTTGAAACCGTGAATGTTGCTGGTCGTGTGAAGAAAGTCGGATCGGGTCGTGTGGGATCAGGATCTCGAGGGTCAATGAGTGAAGAAACGGTACCCTGCCATCCGTTGGTCATCATTCAGCATCTCTTTTCTTCTTTACTACTGAACACTGGTAAGCAAACTATAATCATCACAAACACATTCATACACTTTCTTTTGTGCACATGGCGTGGAAAGTTGTTCTTGTAGTTTCAGAAAAAAGTGAGATCTTCCCAAAGCATCTAAAGTTTACAGTGTTTTCAGCCCATAGTTATAGTGAAATCTCTCTTAAACCGATCAGATCTGTTCCTGTTCCCTTCTTTTGTCTTGTCATTCCACCAATAGATTTATGCATCGGTCAAGTTTCAAGCTTGAGTCTTACAGACATTGCTGGAGTTTACTGTACTGTGCTCTTAAAACCACATAAGGGACCAAACATGCTTAATAAGTGTAAATACATCATCACATTATACACAACCACCTTTGATTAAATATAGTTTCAGCTCACTCAGATCATAACACTAATACATCATTATTCTAGTTTCTCTGTGGATACTTCTTAATACTTATTCAAATATATATATATGTGCTTTTGTAAAATCATTAAAGACAAGTATATATGTGAATATGTGATATATTCAAAACACTAACATATTCAAAACAAGTATATATGTGAATATGTAATATATTCAAAACAAGTATATATGTTAGGGATGTTCATTTCAGTTAATTTTCTTAACCGACAACCGACGCTCGTTAACCGAACATTAACCATTAACTGACATTTTTATATAAATCGGACGTTGAAAAAAATACAGTTGCCGATTGTCTGTGACCCTGTAAAAACTAATTTTTATGGGTTTTATTTATTTATTTAAATGCTCACCACAGTTCAAATGTAGGCAAGTTATGAAAATGTACTGAAGATATCAAATTAAGTTCTGACAATCAGATGTATTATTTATTCAAATTTATATCATATCTATATCATATGTATACAGTAGGCAGATAGACAGCATGTATAATAATGAAGTTTTAATATGAACAAACAATGTGTTATACATTTCACTCGTGTTATAAACTGCTGTTCATGGGGTCTGTACTGTAGGTGTTCATCGTTTTCGCTCTCTATTAGATGAGCAATATTCGTGTGTTGCTCTCTGTCTTTAGGTTTGTTTATTCTCTATGTTTACTCCTCACGCGTCTCCCAATACTGGATGTTAGCGCGGCACATCAAAGCGCTCACGCGGCGAGCATCATCGCTCATTTCAATGCAAGTTTCACCTTAGCTTGCCTGAAGTAAAATTTGATTTTACTAAAATATATATTCTCTCCAGCCCTAACTGATAATATGAATCGGTCATAGGGTTTTACTATCTGTTAACGGTTAAACGATTAATATGAACATCCCTAAAATGAATTGAATTGTATTTTGCCCTCGTCATGTTTCATTCATTTCTTGGGTGGTGAGTATTGTTGTAGTCGAGACCTCTTAAACCTAGACCAAGGGAAGTCGAGACAAAGACAAGACCAAGAGTTAGATTATTTAGTTCCCTACCCTACTGACCAATCAACAAGTAAAACCCCTTGGGGTTGAAGTGGCCAACTATAGGATTGTTCGGTTCGCTGCCCTTACGGCCAGTGGATGTGGTCTCTCAAGGTCTAATGTGTATTAAAACATGATTAGAGCTGCAACTAACGATTATTTTAATAATTGATTAATCTGTCGATTATTTGTTAGATTAATCGATGAATCAGATAAAAATTAAAAGCATTCATTTTCAACCCTTCATTGAAAAATAGAACTGCAAAACATATTTCGAAAGTGCACAAACAGATTGCTCCTTGAACATCCATAAGTAAAAAAAATTTACTAACACAAATAACATACACACATCACATGTATACTTTACATCTGCTGAAATTAAATATATAGGCTTTTTAAAAATTCACGAAATTAATTTTTTTGGCACGAGAGCTGTCTGAGGAACAATAAATAATTTAAAAAAAATAAAGAAAAATACAAATCAAAAAACTTAACAGTTACAGGATTCACACTCACAAACGCGCTCACTCTCTCTCGCTCCCTTTGTTCAGATACTTTGCATTGCAATGCAAAAATGTTAGCATGTCCACACGCTCCTGGCTCAGGGTGGCTCTTTTCTTGGAGGCTATATTTCCTGCTGCAGAAAACAGCCGCTCAGATGGTGTTGAGGTGGCAGGGATGCATAGGTAAGACTTGGCTAGCCTGGCCAACATGGGATATCTGTCATTGTTAGGGCTATATTTCCTGCTGCAGAAAACAGCCGCTCAGATGGTGTTGAGGTGGCTGGGATGCATAGGTAAGACTTGGCTAGCCTGGCCAACATGGGATATCTGTCATTGTTAGGGCTATATTTCCTGCTGCAGAAAACAGCCGCTCAGATGGTGTTGAGGTGGCTGGGATGCATAGGTAAGACTTGGCTAGCCTGGCCAACATGGGATATCTGTCATTGTTAGCCTTCCACCACAGTAATGGGTTTTCTTCCTTGGCAAGGCTTTTTTCTCCAAAGTATGTAAGGACTTCTTTCCTCACTTGGGTGTGGACATCATCCTCAGCTTGGCCTGCTATCCTCTTCTTCATCAGCACCAAGGAGTGAGTCAAGTAGAGTTGCTCGAGGTTTTGATCAAGTAGCTGTAGTATCGGTGGAGGTAACACTGCAACTGCCATGCTGCTGCACATCCATCTTCCTTTTTTCTTCAAGTACCAATGTTTGCACTTTAGTTTGAACATATATGACTTCATCAGGTGAAAGAAACTTGTTCAGTTTCCTAAACCCTGGGTCAAGGACCATCGCAAGAATCACTGTGTTTGGTCATCTATCTGAAAAAGCAGTCTCCCTTATCCATCTCTCCTGCAACTGCTGCACAGCAGTGCAATGCACAGAGGACCACCCATGCTTCTCCTCCAGGATATTTGCTGCAGCCACAATGTTAGCACCATTGTCATGGACTATGGCAATGATTTTGCTAGGATGAGCAACAGGACTGACTCGTAGGCAGCACTCTGGGAGGACTTCAACAGCCCCTTCACAAGTGGAGGTATTGTAGATATTGTTGCATATTTCTGTCCACTCATGAACACAGTGGCACATTCAAAAGGCTTGAGGACTGTTGAAAGCTCTTCCAGCAGGCTCCACTGGTCTGATTTCAGATCCAGGTACCTTTTGCCTCTCTGTGTGACAGAGCTGTCAGACAGTGTTGCTGTTACAGGCCACCTTTGCTCATGCAGTCGGCTCATCATGTAGCATGTGCTATTCCACCTGGTGCTTACGTCTTGAACAAGGCTGTGCTCAGGTGTGTTCAGTTGTAGTTGTTTCTCTCTGAGCTTACTGCTGGCAAGCTCACTTTTCTTAAAATGTTCTACCAGACATCTTGCAGCCCCGACAGCTTTTCAATGCTTGGATGCTTCAACGCAGCATTGATCACAAGTTGCAAAGTATGGCCAGTGCAATGCACAGAGGACCACCCATGCTTCTCCTCCAGGATATTTGCTGCAGCCACAATGTTAGCACCATTGTCATGGACTATGGCAATGATTTTGCTAGGATGAATTTCAAATCTGGCCACTACCTGCTCCAACCAATCTGCAATGTTAGATGCAGTATGTCTGTCCTGCAGTGGCATGGTGGTGAGGCAGATTGACTGCATGTCCCAGTCATCTGTGATGTAGTGGCATGTAACGCCAAGGTAGGCTTCAGTTGCTACACTTGTCCAAACATCAGTGGTGAGAGCAAGTTTGCTGTTGTTGGTGTTTATTGCCGTCTTCACTTCCTTGAATGTCTCTTCATATTTTCTCTCCGCGAGGTGTGTGAAAGTTGGGTCCGGGGGGCAAAGGGTAACCAAGGTTTAAGTTGTGGATCATTTTATTAAGCCCTCCCTTTCACCCATCACACAGGGCCCCGATGAGCGGCAAGATATGTTGAGGATACTATCCGTAAAAAAGCCAGCTGTGTTGGAGAAACAGGATGTATTTCCCATCAGGAACCCTCACATGGTTTACTTTTTTTTTCTCTAAAAAAAGATAGTGTTAGTATGTGTAATAGCACAAATTACTTTAACACTTGTTGTTTTAGCTACTAGTTGTGTAAAGGCAAGTAACACAAAGAGCAATTACAGATAAGACACACACACAAATAAATATACATACATACATGCATACATGCATACATGCATGCATATCATCATAAGAATAAATATAAATAAATGTATTTATTTTTTTAAATATTACAAATTAAAATTAATCGTTTTCTATTTCAATATATCCTCATATTGCTGTTTTTACTGTCATTTAGATCAAATAAATGTAGCATTGCTGAGAATTTATACAGGACAACAGATTGAAATATTAATGGGCAAAAAGAGGAAATTAAAAACGTATCTTTTGTCTTGCTAACTATATAACGTTACCACCCCTGCTTTAGCCTACTACTGTTATTAGCGAGCTAACGCTAACTTGTCATGCTTATTAAACTGGATAACGAGTAAACGCCAGCACCAGAAGAGCTACTGGAGGGACGTTACATTCATTTGACTTCAAAACAGAACAAAAGTAGTAATTTGTAGTGACTTACCCTGCTGTTGAACTCTCTTCCTCATCAAGGACTCCAACATGTTTTCGTTTTAGGTGCTGTATCATCACCGTGGTGCTCCCGTGCCAGGGCATGTCGCTTTTGAATATCTTGCAATGAACACACTTTTGGGATTTATTTAGGGTGAAATATTCCCATACCTTGGATGATTAAGGTCGTATTGATTCATCTGCCTCAGCCATGTTTCAGAATAATGTTAGGGTCTCTCTGATGGTCTCTCCTCTACCTTTGCTCTGCTGCGCGCTCAACTTTTTTTTTATACTCAAACATGTGGCGTAATAGTCGCGCGACATTGTTGCAGCCCTAAACATGATTAAGTTCCCCCTTCTTTGTTGAAGACATTTCTTTGCACATTAAAATGTATATACACTAACCAGATTGCTTGAGACAGTTTTAGTTAATGCCCTGATAGATCCAACTCTTGGATATGGCTTGCAGATCTTAATTAGATCTAAAATTAAACACATTAGACACACACACATTTTTATCCTATTATCCTCATTTTTCACCACCTTACAGTTGAAATACTTAAGGCACAAAAAAAGGAAAACAATCAATGTCAGTGTAAGACCCTAGCAGTGTAAATGAGACTTTAGAGTTCAGTTTCAGTTCAGGAGCTAAGTCAATCATTGCTAAGTGCTTTATGATCACATACACACTA
>CM074088.1:1502917-1580384 GCA_037178815.1 Barbatula barbatula
GGTGGACCTGCGTAGACAGGTCCAAGAGAGGGAAGGAGAATCAGAGGCTGAAGAAGCCACAGGTGAAATCACAACACCACCAGTACAATAACAATTGCAACCACAGGTGAAATCACAACACCACCAGTACAATAACAATTGCAAATCGTTCACAAGACAGGTGTCCCAGGTGAATGTGCTGTGACCAAAGAGAAGGACGGTAGAATCATTTTCCAAAAGTGCAATAAATTTTGAGTGAATACTCACGGAGGTGGAAATACGTATTACCATATATTCTTTATAACCATATTATATATTGTTCTTATTGTGATTTTCATATTTATTATTTTTCATATCTATTGTTTTCATATTTTTTAATATTTACTATTTTTTATACTTTTATATTGCTATTGTGATTGCTATTGTGATTTTGATATTGTCATTCCTTACCATTTTATTTTGTGTGATTTTAACCATATATTTTTCCTTAATTGCATATTCCCATTAAGTATACTGTGTGTTTAACTATTTTAATTTCCAAGAGTGTGTTTATTATTCCTTTAAAGTCCAAGAGAGGGCAACAAGATGAAGCTGTGGGAAAACTGTAAGCTGTCGGGGATCCTATTAATAATTTCAGGAGTTATAGTAGGAATAATTTTTAGCCTAACTAAGGGTCAGGAAAGCAACAACACCATATCAAAATCGAGACATAAAAAAGCCATAGCCGATACGAGGTTACCGTGTGAACAACTCGTAATTAACTATGTTTGGGGTAAGACTACATCATTTACTTTCGACCTATGCGCTGTCATAAATTGTGGGGGAAAAAATAGCTCATGGAGGGGGTACGAGGTATATATATATGTATGTACGGACGGGAATATGGATAGTGTTTGTAAGGCGTACCAGTCTAGGCAAGCCTATAGGGGTGAATGGTGTCCATCGTGGAATAAAGTAATAGCATATACCGGTGGTTGGACCCCGAAAGAACCAAGCCTTTGGACCCGTACCTCGGCAAAATTTTATTTCAAAATACAAAGAGATTATAGTGCAAGCCAAAATCCACTCACCCTTTCAATATCTACCAGAATGGGATCAGCCAATTATACAGGGGAGTTTTTCCTTATAATGGGGGTGCACAGCCCAGGAACAGATAAAAAAGCAGTAATAAAATTTGTTGTAGACAGTTCACCTGAGGAGGAAAGAAATGAGACAATAGCTGGGCCATTATCGGTAGGACAAAAGAATGGAGTGGTAGAAATAGATTACACCATGTTAAAACCAGAAGATATGATAGAGAGAGCCACAGGATATGGGGAAAATAATTTGTGGCTGGAATGGATAATTACCACAGCCAGAGAACAGAGGTTAGATGATTGTGTAGGATGTGCTAATGCAAGACCCCATTTATATATTGAACCAGCCCCGTTGTACCAAAATGATACGTGGGGCTATGAGTGTATGCTGGCATTGACACGGATGGCCAGTCCAAAAAATTTTACCACATTGGCAGCAATATTCCCACCAATAACCAACCTTTCACGGGCAGGTCCATTTACACCAAAGAAAGCAAATTATACCTGTTTTGATATTAAACGTCTATCACCAACCAGCAACCTGGGGGAGATAAATAAGGAGTGGTGTGATCAGATCATAGTAGATAATGGGACTGAAATAGGTACGTGGGCTAGAGCAGGTTTGTATTATTATTGTGGAGATCAAAGATTGTTTACTAGGATACCTGAGAAGGCAAAGGGAGTGTGTGCTTTGGTAAGACTGGGAGCCCCAATAACTCTGATAGGAGATAGAGCAGTCAGAACGGAAACCATAAATTCAGCAACATTGACTAGAAGACATAGGAGACATATCATTAAACAGAGAGCAATAGGTTCAAGTGTAGATTTATCATTAAATAGTCCGACATACATCGATGCGATAGGGATTCCTCGAGGTGTTCCAGATGAATATAAACTAGCGAACCAAGTGGCAGCAGGTTTTGAGAATATACCCATAATAGCTGCTCTTTTTCCAGTCACCCCAAACAAGAATGTAGATAGGATTAATTATGTGCATTATAATGTGATGAGGTTAGCAAATATGACAAGGGATGCCGTAGATGGTTTAGCGGAGCAGCTAGCACCAACTTCACTGATGGCTATACAGAACCGCATGGCTCTGGACATGTTGTTGGCAGAGAAGGGAGGAGTATGTGTAATGTTTGGTGATCTTTGTTGTACGTACATTCCCAATAATACTGCCCCAGATGGATCAGTGACGAGGGCATTGGAAGGTTTGAAAACTTTGTCTATAGAAATGAAGGAACATTCAGGAGTAAATAATCCTATTGGAGATTGGCTAGACAAAACATTGGGAAGATGGAAAGCAATAGTAATGTCTGTTGTGATGTCCATAGGGGTATTTGTAGCAATTTTGATTACGTGTGGTTGTTGTTGCATTCCTTGCCTTAGATCACTGTGTAATCGCTTAATAGTTTCAGCTATTGAGAGACCGGAAAGCCCCAAACCATTTAATATGCCATTGTTATCTAGCTATACTGACGACACGGAGGACCAAGAATTTTGACCTCTGTCGAAGTCAAGAGAGGGATTATTGAGATTATGATGTTTTATGTATTATAAATTCATGTTTACTGTCAAATATATGTCCATGCTGTGCTGGGTTTTTTGTCTTGAAAACTAGTTGGCAGAAGTGTGTAACACAGCCCTGAGGTATGCAGAAGCAGGGTCTCAGATAACAAGTGTGTGAGTGTATGGGTGTGTGTGCGTCAATCGCATCTTTCGGCAGGACCGGCTATTTTCAAAAAGGTTTTGCAGGGGCCAATAGTTGGGGGAGAATGGAGTCAGATTAACATGTCCCGAGGTGATTGGTTCCGGAGGATTGAATGCCCATCCAATGAAGGGGAGGAGCCGAAGAGAGAATCGACGTCACATATTTTATAAATATCTGTAACGCAGGACTCGAGTTTCAAAAGTCCATTAGTACGTAACAATTTATTACCTTGTTTAAATGTATCCGGTAGTTTTCGGAGTTGAATACCAGGTAACAGATCAGCAATGTCTTCTTTTTGTACATATTTTAGATCTTCTTTTGATTCCAAACCAGAATTCTGAAGTTTATAAATAATCTGTGCCTGTGTCTCTTCAGACAGATTCGGCAAGGTCTTGTGAATGATCGCCCTGATTTCTTCAGACAAGTTCTGAAGTCATTATTCTGGAATGAAGGGAAAGAATGGTGCACAATAATCATTTGTGTGCCATGGACAGTGTACTCGGGTAGAGGGTAGTAATCTAGCAGATTCTCTTGATTAACACAGCAGTAGCTTTTTTGCATCAGTGTGAGACTATAGACACCCATGTCAGGAAGACGCATACAATGATATTTTTTCAGCAATAAAATATACTGCTAACTCTTTGTGAATGAGGACCACTTTGATTTTTCCCACTACAAATCCCTCATCATCATCACTGATCACAATGAACATGTTTTTCTTGTATTTAGTACCCTTCACAGCAACCTCATGGGCTATTACAGTGTTTTCTGCTTCAAACTTATGTTGTGAAACTGCGTCTCTGATGTCACTGTTGTAATCTCCTAAGAAAAACAGTGTAATCTTCTCCACTGAAACAGTTGGGGGGGAAGAACTTCCCAGCAATCATAAAGGCCTGTAGAAGCTGGTGTCTTTCTGCAAGAGTAGAGCATGGATTCTTAAAGTTACGTAATTTCCTCAAACATTGTTTAAAATATGTGTGTTTGCTCTCAAATCTTAAAGTCTATAGACGTATCAGTGGCCCAAACTGTAGTATGAGCTCTGGGTAATGACTGACATAATGATGTTTGGGCATCAGTGGGCGATTAGGAAAGGCTTCCTTGCGGCAATGTCAATATTCATCGGTAATAACTCTCAGATAGGCTATCTGCCCAGTTGAAATGGCTGGTGAACAAATGAGCTCAACAATTTCCCTAAGCTGTAGAACTAACTGCCATATTTCATTGTCTGCTGGATCTTCAATTTTGTCTCCAATCAAGACTGGTAACATTCTGAGAAAACACCAATTTTGCACAGCATGCCCTCCCAGTTTTCTAGCCTCTGGATTGACCTCACAGGGTTTGTCATTAGCATCCTTACCAAGATACTTGAACTGATTTATTCTCCGATTCAACAATTGATAACTGAACTGGTTTTCCGCCCCCTGCAATGCCACACAAGGTTCCCTTATAGACATTTCCATCTGACAGGGTAACCCCATTGAGCTCGAGATCTTTAAGATCTTTAACCAAAGAGCCCATAATCACATCTTGACCAAAATACTTCAGGTCCTGTTCTCTGCATAGCAGAACAAGCTGTATGTGATCAGTGCTTGATCTATTGTGTGTAAATCAGCAAGAGTAAGATAGACTGCAAGTATCTTGTGTTTTTTCCTTCCAGAACCCAGTGGGTTGACCACTTCAAACCCATCTTGCTATAAAATCAAGCCTAATGATGAGCTCTCTGTCTGAAAGAACACATCCTCAGCAATAGTTCTTCCATCCCACACATCCCGAAGAATATCCTTAGAACCAATACTGGAGTGTACTTGTTTATACTGTTCCCACACTGACTCACATTGAAAAAGAGATTTGATTGTTTCTTTGACGGGAATATACTGAGCAAAACACTCTTTGCCTGCCTCATTATGACCAAGACAGATCTGCACTGGCTCAACGTAATTAAAGTTGTTCTTGAAAACGGTTTTCCTTTTCTGATCTGTTTTTAAAGACTGAGTGTGGCAGGCCCTAAAAAGATCATCAGTTTTCAGGACATTGCTTGTATCAGCTTCTGAAACCCCAAGTGTAATCAGCTTTTCTTTCAGTTTGTAAAGTAAATTTGACTGGCTTATGTCATGTATTTCCTGAATATCTCCAATAATTGTTTGAATGACAGAGGATGGTGGCAACAACTTTGCTTGCAACTTCAAATAAAAAAGAGCAACATTTTTCAGGAATAGGGATTTGTCTGCAGTTTCTGCAAATACATCTAATGGCTCATCAACATCTGCATCACTGTAAGGATCAATCTGCATGTCAGATTTTTCTCGTTCACTCTCATGGAACATGCCAGGATTCACTACTGATTCAACCAAATGTTCCTCAGCATCATTTTTGTGTTTCCGACTAATGTGTGATGTGAATGTTGATGAACATTAAAACAATGTTCTGCGTGTTCAAAATTGGAGAGAGGCCAGTTAAGAAAATGTTGAAATTTATTGATCAGAAGTCTCAAACAATACAGCCGCTGGGTGAGTTCTTCAGACGTAAAGTCTTACAGAAAGAACCGACCCCCAAAAAAACAGTTTCACAGCTTTTATAATGTCACGTCGCGTCTCTTCTTCAGCTGGGGTCCAATCAGCTCTTCTTTGTCTGGTCTCCAGCCAACCAGCTCACTGCCTTGTTTTTCAAACCACCATCTGTAACACATTATATAGAGGCCCCACAATCCACCACATTCCATTGGGCTCCGTGTGTAATCTAATCTTTACACACACACACATACCGTTTCCTGTGGAAAAATACCCTCAATATCATCCCCAACTCTTGGCTAACACAACTCACACACTTGGTTATATTTTCAACATATTATGCACGGTTCGTAAACAATAATGAAATCATAGAGCATATTAAATGTAAAGGCACGTTTAATACCACAATAAGATCCTTCAGTGTACACATTTCTTCCCCCAAAAAGAAGATGCTTCTTGTTACACACACACACATATGGAAGCCCGTTTCCGCCCGGGTTGGGAATATTTTTTGAATTAGTATCTCATAATAATGACTTAGTATCTGATAATAATGACTTAGTAAGTCAAAATAATGACTTAGTATCTCATAATAATGACTTAGTATCTCATAATAATGACTTAAGTATGTCAAAATAATGACTTAGTTTCTCATTATTTTGACTTACTAAATCATTATTATGAGAAACGTTCTTATATGACTTTCTTGTAATATTGGCTTACTCTGTACATGCACATGTCTGCTATGCTTTTGATCGTATGTCCTTAGATCAGCATTGTGGTAATTCATGGATTTTAGACACATAGAGCAATATTTTAGACAGGGCCTTGCAAATCGTGAAATTCTTACTCTACTGGAGAATGTTCATGGTGTAAAGATTAGCAATCGAACTCTTGAGCGACTTTTGAGCAAACACCAGCTTTGGAGGCGGAAGAACAAGACTGATGAAGCTGAGGTGGCAGCTTTTATACAAGGACAATTACAAACATCAGGGCAGTCACACGGTTACAGGTGGATGCACCAGAAATGCTGACCGAACTACGTATGGCACATTGATGGATACGACAAGTTAAAGCCATACGGGATTGGTATTAGTGGGTGCATAGATGGATTCTCTAGAAAAATGATTTGGCTTGAGTCGTACAGAACAAACAGTGATCCACGAGTCATTGCTGGATACTTTATTACAGCTGTAACCGAGGCAGAGGGTTGCCCTGCACGGGTGAGACTGGATCTTGGAACTGAGAATGGTCATTTGGCAGACATGCAGACATTTCTGCATAATTCTAATTCATTATGTGTCAGTTTTGGGCCCAGCACAGCAAATCAGCGGATAGAGAGATGGTGGCTCACACTGAGGAGTCAGTGCATCCAATTTTGGATGAACCTTTTCGACAACCTTAAAGAGGACGGACATTTTGCTGACACCTTTCTAGACAAATGTTTGATTCAGTTCTGTTTTCAAAACTTGATTCAGGTAAGTCTATCATTTTATTTAATTATGTCTATTTAAACAAATAATTGTTGTTTAAATCTTTCCCCCGCCATTGACAAGTAATCTCCACATTTATAAAAATAGTTCCCTGCCAAAGACGAGTTATTGCGGCAATCGCTATTTTTACTGTTGTTATGCAGGTGGCGCTGTTACTTACCTTTGGAAAAAGAACATAATCTCTAATCTGGGTAGAATCTTAGATTTTTTTAATTATCTCTGTTTATCATCCAAACTTTGATCCCCAAAGTTTATAATGTCTTCAGTAAACAGAGTGACAATGTTGCTGTCTTCTAAAATGTTTACCTCTAGGTTAGAAGAAGTTAGCTCTGTGGAATAAAGGAAAGACACCTGTGATTCTGCGTTGCTCCCAATGTAAACCACATCTGGGTCACCTGTACCTTCTTCTGTTGGTGACGAGATATCCAATTCCTGCCCAGTCACAGACAAATCTTCATCCACATCTGAAACGGAATGATTTTTTTTCTTTGTTGTGAGGTAGAATCTCAGAATTGGCAGTTTGGTTTCTGCATAGAGTTTTCCAACTGTAGTTTGTTCATCCACAGACGAATCTTTGTAATTCTTTAAATCAACCTCAAAATCAGTAATGTCTCCCAGAGTGTTTCTTCCATCTCCAAAAAACAGCTGAATTGCTTCCCGAATTAAATCAGATTTTTGGGAATCTTTTGACACATGTACCTTCCGGGTGCCACCACCCTTTCTTGTTCTCACCTGTTTGAAGGTTTCTTCACCTTCATCATAATTCATCCATCCCATTTCTATCTTTCTCATACTTTTCTGAGCATTTTTTGTTGTCCTTTGTTGACTAGTTACAGGATCATCATCAGACTTTCTTTTTTGTGATATCTTAGATTTCAGTCGCTCAAAAAGTTTAGACTTCCTGTTGCTGGATTCATTTGTTTTTCTTTTGCAAAATGCCAGTACAGCAAGACGATCACCATAAGATGGAAAGTATTTCTTTAGCTGTTCATCAGTCATTAGTTCGATGACACTAACATCAATCTAAAAACATAATTAAACATTTAGATGTTTGCAATGCTTGTAAATGTTTCATGTATGAATGACTGCATAATATTTCATAAAGCTAGGTTTACACATGTCACTCACCTTTTGTCACAATTGTCAGCTGGAGTGCCCATGAACTCCAGTAGAGGGCACTCCACTCAGGACTCCAATTCCCATAATCCCATGCTACCCGCCACCAGGTGTCTCATATCACAGACTATCACCACCAGATGATTCCCATTACCACCTCACCATATATACTGTGTTCAAACTCTCATTCGGGGCGAAGTCTTGTTTAGCCTGTCTTGCATTTCTGAGCGTTTGTATCGATCTGTTTGCCTGTGTATTACCTGTGACTACTCCTGTTTCTTTGAATCCTTGCCGCCTGCCTTTTGACCCTCTGCCTTGTTTACGACCTTGATTCTGCCTTTCTATATTATCCTTGACGCTGTTGTATGACCTCTGCCTGGTTGACCATTCTTTGTAATAAAGCTGCATTTGGATCTCACCCTAAGTCTCGGAGCAGTTTCATGACAGAAGACTTCGCCACCCAAGATCTAGCAGCAACACACACCATGGACCCTGTCATCCGTCTCTTCCGCCTCAGCCAAGGTAACCGCCCGATAGAGGAATATGTTACGGAGTTTTGTGAGCTCTGCCATGGGGTGGACGAGAAGGACGAGGTATTAAAGGACATGTTCCGTTATGGGCTTGAGGAAATGTTGGAGTATCTTATGCCTGACAACACTCCTCAATGGACTTTAGGTCAATATATTGACCTTGCCCTCCTGATAAGCGGCTCGCCCTTTACTGTGGGAGAGGCAGAGGACAGGGTTGAAACCCCAAATAACGTTTTTGGGGGGGGGCAACAGTGTCAAGCGCAGTTGGCAGCGGAGCTTGAACCACATGCGCCACTGCACGAGATGGCCGCCAGCCCAGAGCCACTGCACGAAAGGCGAGTCCGAGTCGATCTGCCAGAGTCAACCCAAGTCCAAGTCGATCTGCCAGAGTCAACCCAAGTCCGAGTCGATCTGCCAGAGTCAACCCAAGTCCGAGTCGATCTGCCAGAGTCAACCCAAGTCCGAGTCGATCTGCCAGAGTCAACCCAAGTCCGAGTCGATCTGCCAGAGTCAACCCAAGTCCGAGTCGATCTGCCAGAGTCAACCCAAGTCACGTCTGCCCAGCCAGAGACCGCGCACGCCACGTCTGCCCAGCCAGAGACCGCTCACGCCACGTCTGCCCAGCCAGAGACCGCTCACGCCACGTCTGCCCAGCCAGAGACCGCTCACGCCACGTCTGCCCAGCCAGAGACCGCTCACGCCACGTCTGCCCAGCCAGAGACCGCTCACGCCACGTCTGCCAAGCCAGAGACCGCTCACGCCACGTCTGCCCAGCCAGAGACCGCTCACGCCACGTCTGCCCAGCCAGAGACCGCTCACGCCACGTCTGCCCAGCCAGAGACCGCTCACGCCACGTCTGCCCAGCCAGAGACTGCTCACGTCACGTCTAGCCATATCTGAGCCCTGGGACAAAATGACCATCACCCAGTCAGAGCCTCATCACAAGATGGCCTTCTCCACGCCTGTGTCTCCGGACGAGACGGCCGAATCCACGCCGGTTCCTGAACCATCTGATCCGCGCTATATCCCTGAGGTCTGCCTGGTCACCTTGAGGGGACGGCTCCGCCCTGGCCTCCTGCGCAGCCTGCTCCGCCCTGGCCGCCTGCGCAGCCTGCTCCGCCCTGGTCACCTGCTCAGCCCTGGTCGCCTGCACAGCCTGCGCCGCCTGGTCGCCTGCTCCACCGCAGTCTCCAGGTTCTCTTCCACTCCATGGGCCTGGTCCTCCATCCCGGCCCCGGTTCCGCCTCCGCTCCACCTCCCTCCTGGACAATGGTAGGAGCGTCTGGAATCCGCTCCTTAAAGGGGGGCTATGTCACGATTGTCAGCTGGAGTGCCCATGAAGTCCAGTAGAGGGCACTCCACTCAGGACTCCAATTCCCATAATCCCATACTAACCGCCACCAGGTGTCTCATATCACAGACTATCACCACCAGATGATTCCCATTACCACCTCACCATATATACTGTGTTCAAACTCTCATTCGGGGCGAAGTCTTGTGATTCTGGGCATTATTATGAGATACTAAGTCATTATTATGAGATACTAAGTCATTATTATGAGATACTAAGTCATTACTAAGTCATTATTATGAGATACTAAGTCATTATTATGAGATGCTAAGTCATTATCTTGACTTACTAAGTCATTATTATGAGATACTAAGTCAGATACTAAGTCATTATTATGACTTGCTAAGTCATTATTATGAGAAACTAAGTCATTATTATGAGAAACTAAGTCATTATTATGAGAAACTAAGTCATTATTATGAGAAACTAAGTCATTATTATGAGAAACTAAGTCATTATTATGAGTTACTAAGTCATTATTATGAGATACTAAGTCATTATTATGAGATACTAAGTCATTATTATGAGATACTAAGTCATTATTATGAGATACTAAGTCATTATTATGAGTTTCTAAGTCATTATTATGAGTTACTAAGATACTAATTCAAAAAATATTCCCAATCCTGGCGGAAACGGGCTTCCATACACGCATAAGCAGAACATGCACCCCCCACTTACTGACCACATTCCAATCTCTGGCAACATCTAGCAACTGTAGAACTCTCAGCTTCAAGATTTTGTTCACAATCATGTCATGTAGGAAAATACATCTGATTTAAACAAAATTAATCATCCATTTTTATATCGATCTATATATTGATCTTAATTCCCACAATGTGGATAAAACAATAAAGCTCTTATCACAGTTTCTATATGGACAAGTATCTGTTTTACCCTCTCTGAAATGCATTTTCAAATGAGAATTGAATGATTTCAAGTTCTGACACTTTTCACTGCAGAAATCAACATGACATGTTAATTCCACATCATGACACAACTTAGGCCTCACTACAGCTTTGACATGTCTGTAAATGTGACACTTAAAAGCTGTAAACTTTTGAAAAGTCCGACTGCAATCTGGCACAACACACCTAAAAGTTAAATTACGTGTATTTTTATGGATTTTCATGTGCCTTACATAAGCCAATATTGTGGCACAGTTATGCCCACATGCCTGACAGGGGAACATTTTTGCTGCCAATTTAAAGACAAAATGAAGCAAACTACACAATTGCCATAAAAGTTCTCAAATTCAATTTAAACGAAATTAAGATAAGCGTTCACACTAAAGAGTAAATATGCACCGATAGAAGGCTCAAATTTGGAAATGAAACGACAATAAGTTGTTAATTTTCCAGGTGACCAATATCAGTATAAACACCCATTAGCACCCTAATCATTACGCAACTGATGGTTAATCAATCTGTATTGGCTAAACACTCAAACTACCAGTTTGCTTTCCTTTCAAAAAACATAAGCCACATTTAAACGTAAAATCATCGCAATTTCAAACGTAACGTTTAGTGGCGATTTTGCTACTGTTATTAGCACTAGCAAAAGACTGTTTAAGATTAATAGCGTTGGTGAATTTGCAACAACCACAGTTTTGAAAGTTCGGAGATGACAAAACAAGCAGATAAAACTTGTAAAATGCAAGTAAATATGACCATTTGGGTTATATCTCATAGATGACGAGCCCTTTTTTAAATCGCGTAAGTTACTTACTAACAACATCTTGTTAAGCAGCAATTTCAAACATTACTTGATGATACTTCCGTTCTGAAACACATACTTTCCAGTAAAAATATATTGTATTTACCGTGTAATGTTGACGTGCAAATGCAGGCTGGTGCACATGAAACGCCATGGATGGTCCAGTGTCCTCGCGTGGGTCCTCTTCGGACTGAAAACTGCACCTGGCCAAAAGTACCTGAGTGAAAATGATTCGGGACGCTAACGAATTGTGAATTTACAGAACTGACGAAAAATCACAAACTTTCACAAAACTCATGCTCCAGAAAAATACTGTATTGTACTGTTGTTTAACCTATGACATTTCCCTTTGTTAAAATTATAAGCAAAAATATTCAGATGACATAACCATTTAGAAACAAATGTTAAAAATATGATTTGTGGTAAATTTCACTTGTTTATTTTTTTCAGTCTACAACACTGGAAACCCCAACTGAAGCAACGTCAAATTGCATGTTTTAACCATGTGAATTATAATTTAAACCTACACAGTGTGATAGAGGTCAAAGTAAAAAAAATCTAACACAATACATATATGTACTGAGTAATACAATAAGTAAATAGAAAAAACATATTTTGTGGAGTATTTCAGTCTGTGTACCACATTATATATAGGCCCTATATGTTGATCAGATTTATGCCTGTGCTTTGTATTCAAGGGATCAAGGTTTGTGAAATGTTAATTGTGTGTAATGAGCTGGAGTGCAAAAAAGTCTGCCATTTTATCATTTTTAAGACCAACTTAAATAAACATTAAATAAAAAATCCTGTTTTGTACAACCCTAAAATATCTTCAGATTATTTTGAATAACATAATCAAATAAAATATAACAGGGGCAAGACAATGAGGTTACCATTAACTTGGTAAACAATCAATGACGTATTATTAAAAATGCAGTTTTGTAATGTCCATTCTTATTGAAGCAGGGTATGAAGGGTTAACACAGCCCACAATAGATTGCATACAGTACTACAGTACAAAACTGTATTGCGTGAAAACAGTAGATTACTGTTGACAGGTGGCTGTAAATTAACAGTAGTTTCTTAAACTGAAAAATGTTTCCCAGGATGCATTGTTTTCTACAGTATATTACTGTTTTAATAAAAAACAGTTTGTTACTGTCAGAATTAGGCTGTTTTTTAACAGCAATTTTTTTAGAGTGTATATATATATATATATATATATACATATATATATATATATATATATATATATATATATATATACATTTTCTTTTCTTTAGTCTGCCGTGGCCTTCTGTCTGACTGATGTGGTATTGGCTGTTCAAGCAGCGTATAGTTTTATATTCTCTTATTGATAATAACCTTTGTGTCCTTTTTTCCCTTTCTCTCCCGAGAATTAGAGTAGCTGCTCACAAGAGAGGTTCCTGGTTCGGTCCTCGCGCATTGCTCCACGTGTTGTAGTGGTAAACTGCACTTCACAATATTGATTGAATTATTAGCTTGTAGTGGTCGTGCCTGTGTGTGGGTGTGCGCGCATGCATGCGATTGTGAGCCCTACAGTCCAGAGCACTGGTGGTGAACGTCACTCGTATCCTGGACAGGTAACCTGCCTTGACAGTGAATCAGTATTTCTTTGTTAAATGGTTAATTGCATTGTCCCTTGTAACAGCCAATACCAGGTCGACTCTCTTTAGCCCAATCCTTTTCGTTTGTACCTACTGTACTTCTAGTCTGATGGTGTCACTCTTTTAATCATACTATTGTATAATAAAGTATTATTGTTTTTCTATTGAAAGCACGTTTCTGTCTAGTTCATCTGTGGTGTATTTCTACGAACCTGCTTGCCTTACATTTGGTATTTAGCAGTTGAGGTGCAGAGTATATCCTGATGTGAGAGGCACCAGGTGGCATAGAAGAACCTTTCAACCTAGATCTGGTCAAGGCTCCATAAGGTCACATATATGTGCATATGTGTGTAAGCATGCACAGTCTCTATGAAGCAATACTGACCATCTCTGTAATTTTTCTGGGTGTGTATCATCCATCGTGGGTGTGTTAGGGTGCGATTCCTGAGCCTCGTCGACAACGACAATGGACCCTAAGTTTTTCGTAAACTGCTCGAACCCGCTAAATGCTGCTTGCAGCTTTAATGTTTTTATTTTCCCTTTTTTATTTTGTAGGACGGCTCTGCACCGTCACAGCCAATATGTGTGCGTGTGAACCAGAATCCCTCCATCCCTCTGCTAGAACTTTTTTTTTGTCTGTCATTGAAGTGTCAGGTTTCAGTTGAGGGTTTTTGCAACCCCCTGCGCTGGAAAAATAGACTTGCATAGGTAAGCCAGTTTGCAGAGGTCAGTTTGAAGTCCTTTCTATGAAGTGAACATTTCTGTTACTTTCATGGAAGATTGACCAGTCCATATATGTGTGAACATTATACCACTTTTCTTGATTGTACTATCAATAATTATCACAACTAAAAGTAAACATTTATGGAACCATCTAGGATTTACAGTTGCATGCAAACGTATTCTTGATATTTTTCAATAAAATAACAACTTCTTAGTGAACCACCATCAACTGTTTCACTGACTTCTGCTTATACCGTAGGTTAACGCACTCTACAGAGCCCTGGTGGGAGAATCCATATCTCATTTTGGGCATCACCATTTCCGAAAAAGAAGTTTGGTAGATGTTTGCCCACAAATAGATGATGGCACCACATGTCCAGCATGTCCAAAGGTTGGTTCTAGTTCCAGCGTGGTTCTTGTTTTATTAATCATAATTGCATTTTCCATGACCACATGGCATTGAATTAATATCTGCATAATTAGTAAATTTTTGTATAAAGTATATAATAGAATAGTAATAGTATAAGTGCATCAACCTGGTGCAGATACAAAACCAGGATTACAGTAAGTGTTTGTTTTCCAGGCAGATGGAGATATGATAGTGACATTGGATGCCAACTTGGGCCTTGTGAAGAAGCAAAGCTCAGGGACAAGTGCGGTTGAGCCATTACATGGAACCTGCATGTTTGTTAGTGAAAATTACAACCCCCCCCATTAATGTGTCCTAATGTACCTAAACCGCGATGAAGGAAAGCCAAATTATTGACAAACCTTCCTTGTAATAAACACTTGCTGCTGTCAAAAGAACGAGCGATTATTTTGCGGATAAAGTAAATAATATGACATTAAGCGTTTTCTCCCCCATAGAAGTCCATTATAAGGAAACAGCTTAATGTGTCTTAACGTACCTAAACCGCGATGAAGGAAAGCCAAATTCCTGTCAAACCTTCCTTGTAATAAACACTTGCTGCTGTCAAAAGAACGAGCGATTATTTTTCCATTATAAGGAAACAGCTTAATGTGGACGCATCAACAAACTGAGAACATTTCTTTAGTGCAGTTGCATTTATTATAAGCATGAAAGACAGGTTATTTCCTTAATATTTCATTATATCAGGCCTTTTCATAACAAAAAGGTGTCCTTCAAAAGTTGAATCACTGTTGTTTTATGTGAATTAGTAGAATGGTTTTCACATGTTTTATATCAAACTTTCTAGTCTACAACATTGACTACTCAAGTCTCATTCATTTATGTAGGATAGGCTAATTTACATATTTAGTTTAATTCTCAAAAATACAAACATGTTAATTGCATTATTGCAAATGTTTGTGCATAACACCATGATGACACTTTATCTCTAAAGAGGTTATGTCACATGACTACATTAAACCAATCAGCAATAAGCATGTAAATGGATTAATTGCAAAAGGGTGTAATCATCTGAAATGTGTTAACTGATTGTTTTGAACATCACTATAAATTGACACACTACCAGGCAGCTTTTTAAGCACCATTTATTTTGTTGCTTGGCTTTAACAGCAGCTTGTTAATTAAGAACATTTACCTAAACATCCTTAAACGCAAACTGTGTACTACAACTATACATATAGCCTACTTTATATTATATACTGCTGAGTTTTATTTTTTATTTTAAACAGCAGGGCTGCAAAGTAGCCTATACACAAAGAAATTGCATTGGTGTTTGTGATGAAAGCAAAATGGCTTTAATGAAAAAAAACACTGAGTTTACACTAAAGGAAGCAGAAGCAATTCTCAGTAATACTGAAGGCTACAAAGATTTTTTTTCTACAGAACCACCACTGCATCCAAAAGGTGGTGATGTCTTTCTTTTTAAAAGTGTTAAGGCTGATGACTGTAACATGGACTTTCGGTTTGACCAAATGCTGTGGAAACAAAAGGGTTCTAATCATTGCAATTTAAAAAAATATGGAGGAAAGGTTCTGAAGCGATACTACCAGATCAGAACTCCCCAATGTGATAAAGGGTCCCCAATTTTCAAAAAGAGCATTTACTCTCTAGTTAGGGATGACAAACCGTTAGCTGCAGATTTCTATTTAATCCATTACATTGGGGATGAAACTGCATATGTTCCACGTAAGCATGGAAATGCTAAAACAAATAGAACATTTATTCCAACCAAAAAACAGGTGATCTCAGACATACTCCTCCAGGACCAAGGGCAAGCTCCTTCTATTAGGCTGTCCATTTATAAGGCTGTCCTTGCTAAAGCAAGCACCAATAATCAGGAGCAAATGTCAGTAAACTGCCCACGAAACTTAAAGCAAGTCCAAAACACTGTATATGCCCAGAGATGCAAAGAAAGAATTTCACACGATGAAATATTCAGTCTCCATGAATTGGCATACCAGTTGCCAGGTTTCATTTGGCATATTACAACTTTCCCGGACCTTCTTGTTTATGCAGGCATGCCAGAGATTGTTGATTTAGCATGTACCAATTTGGAGGAATCTGTGAAATTTGGATACCCTCAAATCATCAGCTATGACACAACATTTGAGATGGGGGATTTTTATGTGTCTGTTCTTGCTATGAGAAACACTGCACTGGTCAACAACCCTGTGTATCCAGTTGGCTTCATGCTACATGGACGCAAATTTATGCAAAATCACGAGATGTTTTTGATTGACATCTTAGGAAAGCTTGGAATGGACTCCACCAAATTCAAAAAAATACCAGTTACAGTTGACAGGGAAAAAGGAATTGTGGCTGCATTGAAGAAAAACTTTACCACACTAAGCTTAGTGTTTTGCCACAACCACATCTTGCGAGATGTTGAACACTGGGTAAAGGCACATGGGGGGAAAAGGGATGATATAAAGGTCCTGAAAGACCATGTTGAACGGCTCATTGATTCCACCTCTCCAGGGGTATTTGAGGCCTGTTACCATGCCTTTTCCCAAGGATGGTCGGAGGAATTCCTGTGCTACTTTGACCAGCATCTGAAAGCAGATATTTGTAACAACACAGCTGCATATTACACAAAAGAGTTCATTGCATTCAAAGAGAAGACTCCAACAAACAACATAAGTGAGAGCATTAACAAAATGATGAAAAACCAAAATGAATGGAAGGAACTTCCAGTGGACGCCATGGTTCTCTCACTGTACTACATGCAGTCATACTTCCTCTTTGAATTTCAAAGAGCAAAATGTGGCTTGGGCAATTATGTGTCCAAGCAAAATGTATGTTCAGCAGTGACAGATTTACAAATGCCCTCTTTTCTTCCACTGGAGGATATTATCAAGAGGGTCAAGACTACAGTAGAAAATGAGCCATGTAAGGTTGAAGGAGCTAAACTCCTGTTATCTCAGACATCGTTGGCCAAAACAGTTACTGAAATGGGTCTTGTAAGTCTGAATGCCCCATTAAGAGTTTTTGTTGTAAAAAGTCCCTCAGATGAAACAGTTCAGGTTGTTAGGAATACCTCAAATGGTGCATTATGCTCTTGTCCCAGCACTGGAAAATGCTACCACATACTTGCAGTAGAAATGGCCACTGGGCTTTATTTATCTACAAAACAAACATACAGCCTCTCAGTGATGAGAAAGAGAGGGAGAAGCAATGAGAGAAAATCTGGACGGAAAAAAGCACGAACCAAAGATTATGATTACTTGGTGACTCCGGCACCAGATTCCTACCTCTCCTCTATGCCTGACTGTTTGATGGACAACATTCCATCACTTTCCATAGATCTGGAAAAGGGGGTAGATAAAGAGAACAGTGACAGCTGTGATGTAATGGATCTGTATAAGTCTGACACTCACCTGTTTGACTATTCTGTTTGTGACACTCTATCACTTTCTATGGATCCTGAAAAGGAAGGGGACATAGAGGACAATGACTGCAATGATGTAATCGATCTGTCTAAGCCTAGTGCTACAAAAGATGATTACACTCACCAGTTTTCAAATACAGGTGGCCTGTCTGAAACATCACCACATCTTTCTGAAGGATCCACGGCAAACAAATCAGAGGTTCCATTTGCTCCTTGGATGAATACCCAAAGTATCATCCCTGACTGGTCTAAAGTCCCAACCAGAAGCCAGTGTCTGTCTCCAAAGATGTGGCTTGAAGGTGAAACAATTGAGCAGGCAATTGTAGCTTTCATTCAGCAAGAAAATACATCAGACTCAATTTTATGTGTGCCCACATACCTTTATCAATTAGCTGCACTTGGAGACTTTGTTCCAGTTTTGCAGTTTTGTGCAGCAAACAGGGCTCTAAATTATGATGCAGTCATAATTCCTTTCAACACAGATATTTCAGGCTCTGGTTATCATTGGCTTCTAGCCATTGCAAATTTTAGAGAGCAAGAGATCTCTGTATTTAATTCTAATTATAGTCTTGAACATGTGAAACTTGCTGCCCCAACACTAATGCAGGTCATATCATGCATATATGTCTCAGCAGGGGAAAACTTTCTGGCTTCAGGCTGGAGAGTTACCGATGTTGTTAATGCTCCACAGCAAGATAACGGATATGACTGTGGTGTATTTGTTGTTGGAAATGCATGTGCAGTCATTAGCCACTCACCATTGGGTCCAGTCAACAGCTTAAAGGCAAGACTGTGGATTCATTGCCTTATTTTGAAATATGAGCCACCAAAAAGGAAAAGGTCATGCCTTTCACAGGAAAAACTGCTAAGCTATAGTAAAAACGTACAAACATATGAGACAATCATACAAAAAGTACCTGTAGACACAGAAGATTACACCACTATCATGCAACGACTACAGATGATACGTACACACAGTAAGGAGTGGACACTCTGCTCCACAACTACATGTAAGGGTGACCCACAGTACAAGGATGAATATATCTTGTGTGTTATTTGCAGGTGTTGGTTCCACCTTAAGTGCACAAAGTCAGCTGTTCGGTTAGTTATTGCTTGCACTAATTATCATAAATGTTTTAAATGTTCTCACTAATCCAGGTAATATGGAATTGGCTGACAAATGTAATGAAATTAAAAGACAAAATAAGCATTTTCTTTAAGTATAAAAAAGGTGATTTTTTTGCGAAAAAGTTTTACTTTCCAGAAAAAAGGAAAAAAGAAAAGGAAAAAAAAAAAGAAAAGGAAAAATCAGGCCTATATCAGGCTGCTCACGCATGTTGTACCAGTCACTTGCTTACAATATTCTCATCCCAAGGCAAGATTTCTTAGTTTTACAAATAAGCAGTGACAGACTGAAGATTTGCTAGATTACATTTACATTATATTATATTATATTACGTTTATTCATTTTGCAGAAGCTTTTATCCAAAGCGACTTACAAGTAGTAGAGCATAAAACATTTTGTCAACAAGCTAAACCGATTCTAAGTAACATAACATTTACTTAACAACTCCTCCTGACCGTACATTAAGATTGAATAAGTTGTTGAATAATGCTTAAGACATTGAGTTAGCACTAGGTTTGATTCAGTTTATATAGGCTATATATTTTCAAGTGAGCCACCTTTCCATTCAGACGATCTACAGTCAGGAACCTCAAAGACTTTACAGACTACCATACATACTGATTTAACCATACTCACTGTTGTGTGTGTCAGATTAAAGAATGTTCTACACTCATCAATGGTTGAACAAAACCTGAGGGCAAATGTTATTCCATTAAAAATATCGCAGTATAGGCTAGGTCCAAACCTAAAGCTATTGGCAACGCCAGTTAGCCCACTGTTCTAAGTCCATATAGCCACGGGTCACGCGGCCATTCGTGCCACAAGAGCGTGCTGTATCATCTAATTTATATTTCTGTATACTTTTTTTCAGAGCAGTAACATTTGTGCTGTTTTGTTCTAGTTTGCTCCAGCTTGATGTAACACTGAAGCCAGGACTTCCGTTCAGCTTCTTAATATTGGTTTCAGACAGGCTACGACACTTTTTAATGCACGGCAGGGTTTCTTTTTACGGAAGGAATACAAATGACAGAAATTAGTTTAAGCCACGTTATGGACTTCTATGGGGAAGAAATCTCTTTATTATTCACTTCATAATCACGGAATAATCGCTCGTTCTTTTGACAGCAGCAAGTGTTTATTACAAGGAAGGTTTGACAGGAATTTGGCTTTCCTTCATCGCGGTTTAGGTACATTAAGACACATTAAGCGTGTTTCACTTATAAGCTTTAGAAAGTTTGTACAGGTGTCAGTAGGGGACAAACTCACACACACACACACACACACACATATGCCGCACTCGAGAGGCGGTCTCCGGTCCCCAGATCCATCGCCTCCGTCGCTTTGACCCGCCATCCTGACAAGCGGGTCTGTGACCAGCTGTAATGGCGCAGGACCGGATGGCTGCTTGCCGGAACTGGATTACTTATCCCTGTTGCAAGTCTTGTCTATGGTGTATTGTGTACATGTTTTTCTCCTCACCCTCCCCATGTTATGCTGTATTTTTCTTCTTACTACATTTCGTTACACTGTACTTGTATGTGTGTAATGACAATACATTGAATCCAATCCAAAAATGTGAACTTTACCACCTATCTATCATCTTCGCTAATCTAAGAAAACAGGAAAAGTGATTGGATCATTTTGAGTGCCCCCATTGAGTATGTAGGGACTAACTCTGTTCCTGACATTAGATATTATTTACTAGGTCTTTTTTATAACAAGTTAAATTATTCATGTTCTGTGTTTTACCCTTTTTTCTTTTTCCCCCTGTAAAGCTGCTTTGGAAAAATGCAAATTGTGAAAAGCGCTATATAAATAAAATTGAATTGAATTGTAGCTGTTTGATTTGATGCTGGAGTTTGTGTGTATAATTTTTTTTTTCTTTAAAATTTCCTAATTTTCGATTAGCCTATCCCCCTATGTCTTCTATGAGCCACTTTGAATATGTGAGGACAAGAACATACACCTGCGAGTAGTCTATGACATTGCCTGTGTTGTTGCATGCAAGTAATTTTTTTTGTGTAAAACTGAATGTTTATTTTGAGAGTGAGACGTTAACTCAAAACCATGCCATACTGTGTTCAATCAGAAAACAGGGGAAGACCTACCACACAACATCTCCTTGGCTCTACCAGCATTTCATGTTTATGGACACAAATGGCCCTGCCAGGTAAATCATTGATTTTATAGAGAGATCAGCACCTATGTCACACATCATTCACTCTCTGTTTGGCCTCCATTTTCCTGTCTATCCACTGCACAGCTGAAATTAAAGTAATCTTTAATGTGACAGCTTTTGCCAGAGAAGAACTGGAATCCCCTGTCTGGGCCTGGGTTCTCCTGAGTTTTTTGTCTCCAATGGAGTTTTGGGTTCCTCGCCACCGTGTGCCTACTGTTTGCCTGACCAGGGGGGCTGCTTTAGAATTGTTTTACTTCATTAACGTTGCATATAGTAATTTATAGTCTGTTTAATATTTGACCTGTTTCTCTCTCTCCTCTATTCCTTATATGTTACATGTACAGGTGCTTTGAAACAATGAAAACTGTAGAAAGAGCTATATAAATAAAGTCGACTTGACTTGAGATTTTCCCACCTAGCGCTTGTCTAAACTTGTTTCAGAGAAGTACAGTTTAGGACAATATCAGTCTGGCCAAACTAATCACTATAAGCTTGCTATAAGCAATTTTATTTATTATTGTCAATTATTAAATGATAATGAAGTAACAAAATGTATAGAGGGTCACTATTTTATGCACCATAAAAGTCCCAAATTGGCAGCAGTTCAGGAACAGGAGGGCAAAATTACTCACTAGGCCACAGCAGTGTGGGTAGAGGAGAACATCACATGATGCACAACTCCATACAGCACGCGTATATACAAACACACTGAATATGAACCAGTAAAATGACTACTTGATTGCTACAAACTAATTGTTTACAAACCATTTCTGTACGAATGATTCTGTCCCAAGAATAATTTTTTATCATATAAGTGATTGATCACTGTAACCGTGTGTGAGCGATTGCTCGAGCGGCGAGAGGCCTAAAAAATGTCCATACACGGTAATCCTATTTCCAGGTAGTTTTAATGGAGCAGCAAAACATAGTAATCCGATTCAAAAGTAAAAATGAAACAAAAGCAAATAAAATGTTAGTTCTTAATATAGGCTGGGTAACCATGGAGGCAATCAACCCCACCATGCACTCAAAGCATCTATCTATCACTGAGTTCCCATTCTCTTGATTGGCCCATCACTGAGCTAAAAAACTATTTTCGTGAGACAAGCCCATGCTGCTTTTAGCAGCCATTTTACTAGAAGGCCACGCCCTCTGGAACGTACCATTCCCTTGGAACTTACCATTCCCCTGGTATTAAAATTAACTAACTTAACATTTTAACAAATAACAATATAACAATATACAACTAAGCCAAATCATAAACACTGTATACACGTCCATAACTTCACATATTCACATTTAAACACAAAAATCACATTACAATATAACACGTGTGAAATTAGTCAGTGTGCATGCATAGTTCATGTATAGTCACGGGCCTCTCCGTGACATTTCCTCCCTCTTTTCTTGGACACCCTTCGTGGTGTCCTCGAAAGGAAATCAGCTGTGCAGTTCTCGGTACCAGCCCTATATATGACCTCAAAGTCAAAAGGTTGTACTGTCTCCTACGTCTTCTAGTCAATGTTGCTGAATTCATGGTTTCCGTTCTGACTGCTCTGTCTCCTATCAGGGTTATTGGGGCTCCCAGTCTTACCAAAGCACACACTCCCTTTGCCTTCTCAGGTATCCTAGTAAACAATCTTCGATCTCCACAATAATAATACAATCCCGCTCTAGCCCAGGTTCCTATTTTTGTCCCATTATCTTCTATTATCTGATCACACCACTCCTTGTTTATCTCCCCCAGGTGGCTGGTTGGTGATTGACTTTTAATATCATAACATATATAATTTGCTTTCTGTGGTGTAAATGGACCTGTTTTCGAACGGTTTGTTATTGGTGGAAATATTGCTGCTAGTGTAGGCTACTACAATTTTTTGGACTGGCCATCCTTGTTAGTGCCAGCATACACTCATAACCCCACGTATCGTTTTGGTACAATGGTGCTGGTTCAGTATATAAATGGGGTCTTGCATTAGCACATCCTACACAATCATCTAACCTCTGTTCTCTGGCTGTGGTCATTATCCATTCCAGCCACAAATTATTTTCCCCATATCCTGTGGCTCTCTCTATCATATCTTCTGGTTTTAACATGGTGTAATCTATTTCTACCACCCCATTCTTTTGTCCTACCGATAATGGCTCAGCTACTGTCCCATTTCTTTCCTCCTCAGGTGAGCTCTTCACAACAAATGTTATTACTGCTTTTCTATCCGTTCCTTGCATGTTCACCCCCATTATAAGGAAAAATTCCCCTGTATAATTGGTTGATCCCGTTCTGGTGGATAATGAAAGGGTGAGTGGATTTTGGCTTGCACTATAGTCTCTTTGTATTTTGAAGGCTGGGTTCTTTCGGGGTACAACCACCGGTATATGATATTACCTTATTCCATGCCGGACACCATTCACTCATAAGGGTTTGCCTAGACTGGTGCGCCTTACAAACACTGTCCATATTCCAGTCCATGCATACATTTATGTCGTAACCCCTCCATGAGCTATTTTTCCCCCCACAATTTATGATAGCGCATAGGTCGAAAGTAAATGATGTGGTCTTACCCCAAACATAGTTAACTACGAGTTGTTCACATGGTAACCTCGTATCGGCTATGGCTCTGTTGTGTCTCGGTTTCGATGTGGTGTTGTTGCTTTCCTGACCCTCAGTTAGGCAAAAAATTATTCCCACTATGACTCCTGAGATTATTAATAGGATCCCCAACAGCTTGCAGTTTTCCCACAGCTTCATCTCGTTACCCTCTCTTGGACTTTAAAAGGAACAATAAACACACTCTTGAAAATTAAAATGGTTAAACACACAGTATATTTAATGAAAATATGCGATTAAGAAAATATATATGGTTAAAATCACACAAAATGTACTTAATTGTAAGGAATAAATGGTTATACGTTAATGAATATGACAATATGAAAATCACAATAGCAATAATGAATATTGATTATAAAGAATAATGGTTATACGTATTTCCACATCCGTGAATACTTCACTTAAAATTTGTTCGAACTCGCTCAAAGTCCAATTTGTCCAGACCACACCCTAGCCGGAGTGTTGATATCCCTGTCACTTTATTCTCAACATTATTAGTTGTTGTTGGACTGGTGGTGTTGTGTTTTCACCTGTGGCTTCTTCAGCCTGGTGGTGTTGTGTTTTCACCTGTGGCTTCTTCAGCCTCTGGTTCTCCACCCGCACTTCCTCTCTCTTGGACCTGACTCCTCAGGTCCACACGTGTCTCAGCAAGATCCCTAGACGGGGGCTCGCAAGCTACACATGAGGTTAAATGAAACCAAGTGTCACCCTTTCCCTGTAATTTAACACAGTGTGATGTCCTCGCGGTCACCCTGTAAGGTTGTGACCACCTGGGCTCATTCCACTTCCTCCTGAACAAGTCAATCACGATCTCATCTCCTGGATCAAAGGAAACAAACCTCTTGTTGGCTTAATCGTGGTTTTACGTTATGTTCCTGGCAAATCTCACATGTACTCACATGTGCGGTGACCATAGCTCTTAAGAAAGGATGCCACCAGTGCTCAAGAGCTCTCATCATCTGTTTGTCTCCTACATGGCTTACTCCATGAGCTTCTACCATGATAGAATAACACAGACTCGCGGGAAGTGCTGGACGTCCGTCCGGAGCTTGCCAAAGTCCATCAGAGGCGCGGACGGCTCCGTGCTGTGCCCACACTGAGATTTCTTCAGGGGTACAGCGCTGATGCTCTTTACAAAGGTATTCTCTTGTGAACCTGGGCAATAGATTGGTCGCTGTTCTTTCTGATCTACAGAGCATCTGCGAGGGCACATAACCAGCAGTAGCCTTTGCCGCCAAGTCTGCTGTATCATTGCCTCTGCTCAAAGGACTATCCACCTCAGAATGACCAGTGCATTTAATCACTGCCACCTCCGTGGGGATCATCAGAGCCTCTAAAAGGTCTCTGGCTTCACATGCATGTGTAATTGGTCGACCAGAGGATGTGATAAAGCCACATCGTTGCCATAAGGGCATTTAAACATGTACAGCTGTAACAACATAAGCAGAGTCAGTATAGATGTTTACACGGTGCTCACCAGCATGTACACCAGATTACAGCTTGTAATCATAGCGTCCCCTACCTGCTCTACTACTGCATATGCTGCTTTCAAACTTCCATCCTCTGCCCTGAAGCAGCATCCATCGGTGAACAAGGTCATCACTGGTTCAGGGCCAACCAGGGGTTTCGCACACAGACCTGGTCTGACCACTGAAGCCCTCTCTGTGATTGGGGCGCAATCATGCGGTTCACCGTCTTCTAACAAATCAGCCATGTTGATGCCATCGTGTGTACACAATATGGTCAGCGAGCAAAATTGCTGCGATGCGTCGCTGGCGCAAAGGGGAAAAGGTGAATGACTCAGAACTAACGAAAGATGCGATTGAGTGGGTGGTTAAAACAACAAGGTGGTGGCCCATGACAATGTGAGAGGTTTTCTTCACTATCTTTGCCAATCCTGCGATGAATCTACTGCATCGAGGCTGTCTTTGCTCAACACTGTCTAACAACATGCTAACGTACATCAACACTTTTCTACCCCCTTGGTCTTTCTGGTAAAGTATACCATGTTCACTGGAACCTGTCTCAGAAACGTCTAAATAAAACTGTAATCTGTAATCAGCACAGCTCAGATTAGCTGCATGTGCCAATTGTTGTTTCAGGTCGATGAACGTCCGTTCAGCTTCCTGTGTCCATTCCATTTCTGCTCTCAGATTCTTCATACCCTGCTGTTTTACAAGATCTCTCAAAGGGGCTGTTAGTGAAACATACATTGGAATATAGTGTCTACTGTACCCTGTGAGGCCTAGGAATGACAACATCTCCTTAACCGTGGTTGGTTTTGGATGACTCAAAATTCCTCGTCTGTGGGCTGCAGTTAGCGTGGAGCCTTGTGGGGTGATCATGCGACCTAGAAATGTGACACAAGGTCTGCACAATTGCAGCTTTCCCTTGCTTACCTTGAAGCCACTTTTGTGTAATTGTCTTAACACAGCTTCGCTCCCCTCCAGGCATCCTTGCTCTGTTTTGGCTGCCAAGAGGAGGTCATCAACATACATGATCAGCACACAGTCTTCAGGCAAACTGCAGTCTTGTAACTGTTAGTGCATGATTAAAAATTCCTGGGGATAAAACAAACCCCTAGGGTAACCTGTTGTAAGAGTATTGACAACCCCTGTAAGTGAAAGCCACGCAAGCCTTGCATTCCTCCGCTAAAGGGATACAGAAAAATGCGTTAGCCAAATCAATACATGTAAACCAATTGTGTTCAGGTGTTATCACAGAGAGTGCAGTATACGGATTAGGCACTGTTAACGATGGTGTAGCCACAACAGCATTGATTGCTCTCAAATCATGTACCAACCTGTACTTATTCGTGCCTGGTTTCGGCACCGGAAAAATAGGTGTGTTCCACCTAGATTTGTATGGTGTAATAACACCTCTCTCTAGGAGACCTTTTACTGTTGCGGCCACACCCTCGTCCCCCTCAGGTTTGTTGCGGTACTGTGGAATCCAGATGGGGTCGGGTGTGCTTAACTGAAAGTAAACTGGAGACATGTTACAAAAAACTACATCTGTTGGTCCCTGGGACCAAAGATCCTCAGGTAAATTTTTAATGATGTCTGCTGCCCCTTCACTATCTGACAGCTCTCTGCCATGGAATCTAGAAACCTGCTCATGCTCTAGAACTCCAGTGTCTCGTGTATAACCCCCTATCCAATAGGCTTTGTTCTTAGGTGAATATTTAACATTTGTTTTCTCTGTGGGCTCCCAATCCTGGGTGGCCAGTAATATTTTTGTAATTTTACCTAGCTCCCTGGCTTCATGGCTTGGGTGTAAGGCTAACGATATGTCAGGTGCTGCTGTGTATGCCATCTCATACCATTTAAACTGCTCTTCTGTCAGCTTCACTGGAGTCATCACTCCTTTACACACGAAAAGTCCTGCTCCCTCCAATACCCATCTGTCGCCCTCCACTTCCTGAAACATTTCTTCATAATTGGTTATGTCATTTCTGTCATAAAACAATGTACAATGTTATGGGTCTATTGGGGGTAAATAGATGTCTAACGTGGAAATCCATGATCGGTTATTATTATACAATTCCATTGCTGTGCCCCACGGTGGGCCATCATCTAGTTTTACCCAGTAAAGGTCAGCTGCCTCCTCCTCACCACATGAGGTCAGCATCCACTGGCTGTCTGTCGTGTTACCTGATAGGGAACAGTTAATAGTTGTACCATGCCGCCTGTGACAGTGGAATAGGTGGCTCCGGTGTCCACCAGAGGTTTTAATGGTTTGTTGTTTACCATTAAAGTCATGAGAGGTTCAGCCCTTCCCCCCATGTCAGTTCTCTGAAGGCCCCTTCAACAATCCCCCCGCGCCACCCCCCGGGCCCCATGTTGGGTGCATAGGCGCCTGGAGGTTGGTGGAGGGTGTTGCCCCAGGTTGTATGGGGTTTGTGGTTCCCTGCCGCGACCACCGGCACCACCTCCTCGGGGACCCCATCCCCCCGCAGGTGGACCGTCATTTTGACCCTGTGCCTGTGGACAATTTCTCATCCAGTGATCTGCTTTACCACACACAAAACAATTTCCCCTGCTTTGCTGTCCTCCTCCAAAAGTTCCCCTCCCTCTATTATTACTCATCCTATTACCTCTTTGTCTATTTCCCCTCCCCCCTGCTGCATTGGCTTCTGTGTACTTTTTGGGTGCTTCCCAGGGTCCCTCAAAATTACCTTCTGCATAGGGTGGGCCTTCATATGGGTAAGAGGGTGGTTGATGAGATTGCTGTGGCATTTGCTTACTCTTTTTTTGTCCCCCCCTCATTTTTGGCCTTTTCTAACTGCAATTTCAACAGCTGTGTCTTTACCTTCTCTAATTCTTGTTCCTCCATGCCTGCTTTTTCTACAGCCCTATCTGTGTGGTGGACTAAATGTCTCTCCCATACCTCGTTGCTGGCAATTGGAATGTCAGGGTTATTTTCCATCACTTGTTTAACACCATTAGGGGCACCTGCCATAACTGCTGCTCTAAATATGTCTCGTGTGATAGGGTTGTTCAAACTATTTTCTTCCACCATCTGTTCCCACTCAGCCGCGCACCTGAAATAATAAGCAGCACCCGTCTCACCTGGCTTTATGCGAAACTTAAAGCTTTGGTATACGGTGGGCGGCAATGGATACAATCGACTAAGTGCAACGCCCACGCTTGTGCGCACTCCTGAAAAGGGTGTGTCATTTGACGCTCTAAGGGTTTGGGCTTCGAGTTCAAAACTACCCATTTGAGAGGCTGTCAAAATCTGACCCAACAGACACCTTATTTCACCCAAAGCCAAAATGGTGCCATGACTCAAGGCGGTTAGTTTACTCAACCACCTAGAACCTCCTGATGTAATTTTCCATGTTTCTAATTTTAGGCGCCAATGGTACTTTCAACTTTTCAGCTTCTTTTTTGTTCCATGCACAATCCTCACACAAAGTTATCCAATATTTCTCTACTTCTCTCTGTTTTTGTTTTCTGTCTTTAGGCTCAGTCTGCGCTAATAACATATCTGTTATATTTTTCCATTGCATCAACACCGGTGGACACCCATATTCATCACACTCTTTTTGAAACTCGGCCATTTTTATCTAAATAAATCTTTCACTAAATTTTACACTACGGAAATAAACACAATCAAACAAGCATTTTCATACAATTATTTCAACTTCACGCATTCAGTCGAACACACAATATACGTTTCTTTCACATTTACAGTTGACAATTTGAACACAGAATTTGTGACTCGCCGATCACGGGACTTTCTCCCAACAGAATTTACTGGTCTCTTGGCCGAAGGACTCAAACCTAACAGAATTTGTGATACGCCGATCACGGGACTTCTTTCCCAACAGAATTTGTGACTCGCCAATCACGGGACTTTCTCCCAACAGAATTTACGGCTCTCTTGGCCGAAGGACTCAAACCTAACAGAATTTGTGATACGCCGATCACGGGACTTCTTTCCCAACAGAATTTGTGATTTGCTAATCACGGGACTTCTTTTCCCAAGAAACCTTTTAAATCTGACTTTTTTTCCCTCTTTTAATCAATTATTTATTATATATTGACCGAGGGCGTTGCCCAGCTTAACACAGAATAAATTAGATTTAGTCAATGGCAGAATTTGAATAAACAGGTTTCTGCTTACCTTTAATTTTGCCCCCCGGTTTTTTTTGTTAAGTCTGTCCCACCCCCACGGTGGTCTCTCAGATCCATTCTCTAAACCGTGTCCCCTTGTTCCAAATCACGTCTGAGGTCACCATTTGTAGGACTCAATGATCTTTGCTAGTCCTGCGTGTTCAAAATTTGGAAGGATGAGGGGAACAAACCGTTTTAAAAGTAATAGAGTTTATTCATCAGATTTAAAAGGTCTTCACATCGATGGTTTGTTGCCGTCTCCATACGAGTCCAGTCAACAACACCAAAGAAAGTTTCACACATACATTATATACAGAAAACAGAATATGTTAATGTCTTCTGCTCCCCCTCCGCCTCCGGGTCGTAATTCCCTGAGCAACCAATCAGGTCCTGTTGGACTCTTGCTAACCACGTTCCGTTCTCTGCAAGAGCATCTGGCCGGAAATCTTCTGAAACCAGCCTTTGTTTGCAAGTTGAATTGCCTTCTGTGTCCATGTAATTAGACAAAATTTCAATGGTTATATAGCACACAATATGGTTAAAACAAAGGTTATATGATTAAAACATATCTATTAAACTTTAATCATGTCACGTGGGAAAATTCATTTGATTAAAACGAAATTACTCATCCATTTCTATATCGATTGATCTTAATTCCCACAATACCAAAAACCTGGTAACCATTTTATTTGATATTGACAAAAAACTTTGCTTTATTATATACACAAAAATACTTTTCTTATTCATCTTAGCAATTTACCATGACATTTTTTAACATTATTGTTTATTAGAATGTTGTTTCAAGAATGAACAAAAGCAAAGTTTACCTGATAATAGTTTTATACCTTTGTACACCACATACATAAAACAGATCTTATCTATAGACCTGAAATGTTTTGTTTTACTTACAATTTATGTAGAAAATTTTCAATTTTACCACATATTTTTTATTCTTTATTTAAATTGCATCTTATTGCTTAGTACGCAAACCTACACTATTACATTGTTCTGTTAATCTAGTCATATACACATCTGTCATGAACTGTGACAGAGGAACCCAATTGCAGGCAGACACGGGGATGCAGGGGTTAACAGATAATTTATTATACAACAAGACAGAAAACAAAAACCCGCGAGGGGGTAAAACAAGACAGGATAAATAATAGGGACAACCAGGACACAGACTAACTACACTGGGAAAACAATACTAAGAACAAGACTAAACTAACTAACCAAAACACAAGGACTAGAGACACGACGCAAGACTTATCCAGAGCATATAACATACAGCAAACACGGTACAGAATACAATGAACGAGCACAGGACAATGAACACGAAGATGTTTTATAGGGGAAACAAACACAGGATAATTGACAAGGGTCAGGTGCGGGTAATGAAACACTCAGGGAAGGTTAACGAGGAAACGAGATGGCGGGAACAAAGACACGGACCAGAGAGAGAGCATAGAAAGCCGATAGCCAACATCTCTCTCTCACATGAAACACAAGACTTTGTCATGAATCTGCCTCAAGACCAAGAATAGACATGACATGAAGGCAGATTCATGACACACATCCATGAAAACATCTTTCTGTAATATTACAGAGAACCATGTATGGTGTGTACAAGACAAAATTGTAATTGGTTGTTGAAAAAGGTAAACAATAAGCAGTTGTCTGTTTATAGTAATGTTTTGCATAGTTGAAATAAATATTTAAGTCATTATACTGTAAGAAAATGGTAAATGTGCAATTTGTTTCAACTTGAAATTTCAAACCGTTAGATATTTGATGTGTTACCAATTTGTGTTTCAAATGGTTTACTCTTTCTAAAGCACACTTCATGCATACATATCGTTTTACAACTTTTTTCAACATGTTCACAAAATAAATCCAACACAAACTTTGGGATTTCTTTTTGCAATTTTTTTTAATTAGAACAATGTAACTACATAATTCATTTGCACCTATGCAGATATACCGTATCTTATAATCTACTACGGACACCTGTACAATTTTTTATTATTCTGTGTTTCAGGTTCATTTCCTTGTACAAACGTTTTCTAAAAATAAAACATTTACATTACACATATGGAACCCATTGCTATTCATCAAAAAGGGCACATAATGTTAAATAATATTTGAAGACCATTATATTTTAATGTTTAATTGGTTTACATCTGCCACACTACACCCCACTAAAGCAATCCATAAAATACCAGTATACATTAATATAGATTAAATTGAAACCAATACAATTCCCATTATAACCATCAAATATTCCATTGTATATAAACAGGATTTCTATTATTTTCTCAGCACGGAAAACATAGTATTGATACTCTCAAATAACTAACTTAATCACTAAATTACACTGGAAATATTTTTATTTTGAGTAAATAAATAATTTAAGCATATTTGGACAATTGTTAAAATAATACAAATATTACATAGGCTACTTTACGGTGAAATTACCAAAACAATTTGATGTACATTTATTACAAAAAATGCTACAAAGTTCGTAAAGTGATGGAAGAAAGGAGACAGGGTCAGCGTAGGCTGGGAAGCACTTCTCTATTTATTAATAATCGGGTTGGCGCCACTGCGCTCTTAAACCACAATAACTCAGAACAATCGTGTAAGAATTTGTCGTCTCTCGGCACTCTGCTAGACGCTGCTTCACGCAGGAGAATTCTCCCAAGCTTCCCAGCCGATCTCTCTCAACCTCCTCATCTGCTTGTGTGGCTTTTAACCGTCTCCCCACCAATTACTGAAACGAGACACAGGTGTTCACAATGTGCAAATGACTTACTTACACCCCGCTTACCTCACCCCTTTCGCTGCCGACTCCGTTTCACCACGCCCCCCTCCACATACCCCCACCGCCCGACTCAGGTCGGGGAACCATCCGGCCTGCAGCTCCCTCCCCCCCCTTCGGGAGAGGAAGTCGGCCACGACCATCTGTGTCCCCGGCCTGTGGACCACCTGAAACTTGAAGGGTTGCAATGCCAAATACCAACGGGTGATCCGGGCATTGGTATCTTTCATGCGGTGGAGCCATTGGAGAGGCGCGTGGTCCGAACAGAGCGTGAACTCGCGTCCCAGGAGATAATAACGGAGGGTGAGAACGGCCCACCTGATGGCCAGACATTCCTTCTCGATGGTGCTGTACCTCACCTCCCGCCGGGAGAGCTTGCGGCTAATATACAGCACCGGCCGCTCCACACCCTTGATCTCCTGGGACAAGACCGCCCCCACGCCCCGGTCCGATGCGTCAGTCTGCAACAGAAAGGGGAGAGAAAAATCCGGCGCATGCAATAGCGGGCCGCCACACAGAGCAGCCTTAACTTGGGTGAAAGCCTGCTGGCACAGCTCCGTCCACTGGACGGTATCCGGTGCCTCCTTTTTAGTGAGGTCAGTCAGCGGGCTGGTGAGTTCTGAATAATTAGGTACAAACCTTCGATAATATCCCGCCAGCCCCAGGAACTGCCTCACCTCCTTTTTGGTCTTGGGTCTTGGTGAGGTCGCAACCGCGGCAGTCTTATCAATTTGGGGACGCACCTGACCATGACCCAAGTGGAAGCCCAGATACCTTACCTCCACACGCCCAATTGCACACTTCTTCGGGTTAGCCGTAAGCCCGGCTGCTCTCAACGACCTCAGGACCGCCCTTAGATGTTGAATATGCCGCTGCCAATCATTACTGTAAATTATGATGTCATCCAAGTAAGCAGCAGCATAAGTTGTATGGGGTCGGAGGATTCGGTCCATGAGACGCTGAAAAGTGGCCGGCGCTCCGAATAAACCAAAAGGAAGGGTGACAAATTGGTGTAAACCGAACGGCGTAGTGAAGGCTGTTTTTTCTTTGGATATGGGAGATAAGGGGATCTGCCAATATCCTTTCGTCAAATCCAGTGTCGAATAAAAGCGAGCCGAACCTAGTCGATCTAGCAACTCGTCAACTCGTGGCATTGGGTATGCATCGAATTTCGACACAGCATTCACCCTGCGATAGTCCACACAGAACCGTACCGAGCCGTCTGTTTTAGGGACCAAAACTATCGGGCTTGCCCAGTCACTGTTGGACTCTTCTATTACCCCCATATCTAGCATTGCTTTTAATTCCTGCTGAACCACAATTTTTTTGTGTTCAGGCAACCTATAGGGCCGGCTGCGTACTACGACGCCCGGCTGAGTCTCGATGTGGTGCTCGATGAGGTTGGTACGGCCGGGTAGGGGAGAGAACACCTGTGCGAACTCCGCTTGCAACCTGGCCACATCCGTGATCTGGGAGGGTGAGAGGTGATCCCCAGGAGGGGCCAGAGCGCTCAGTTGACTTTTACTAGTCGCTTCTGGCCCTAGATCTTCCTCTCTACTAATCACCGTCGCCAGCATCACTGTGTCCACCTCTTTCCAGCTTTTAAGGAGATTGAGGTGGTAAACTTGAGGCGCCCCGCCCCTATCTGTCCGAGCCACCTCATAATTGAGATCTCCCATTCGTCGTGTGACCTCAAAGGGTCCTTGCCACTTGGCGAGTAATTTGGAGCTCGATGTGGGAAGTAATACAAGCACTTTATCTCCCGGTGCGAATTTGCGCAGTCTGGTACCCTTGTCATATTGCCGGCTTTGTCGGTCCTGGGCCTGGAGCAAATTCTCCATTGAGAGCCGCCCCAAGGTGTGGAGTTTTGCTCTCAGGTCCAGGACGTACTGAATTTGATTTTTACTCGCAGAAGGTCCGTCCTCCCAAGTCTCTCGCAGGACGTCCAAAACCCCACGGGGCTGGCGTCCATAGAGAAGCTCGAAGGGGGAAAACCCCGTGGAGGCTTGGGGGACCTCGCGTACCGCAAATAACAAAGGTTCCAGCCATTTATCCCAATTTTTGGCGTCTTCGTGCACAAATTTACGGATCATCGTCTTTAACGTGCGATTAAAACGTTCTACCAGACCGTCAGTTTGTGGGTGATAGACGCTGGTCCGGACCGCCTTAATGCCCAATAATCCGTAAAGTTCGCGGATAGTCCGTGACATAAACGCCGTGCCTTGGTCTGTGAGGATCTCGCGGGGGACCCCCACACGGGAGATGAGTCGAAACAGTGCATCCGCCACACTTGTCGCAGAAATAGTGCGGAGGGGCACTGCCTCGGGGTACCGAGTTGCATAGTCAACGATGACTAATGCAAACCGATGCCCTCGTGCGGATCGTTCTAACGGCCCGATCAGGTCCATGCCAATTCTCTCGAAGGGGACCTGAACAAGAGGGAGGGGACACAACGGTGCCTTTGGGGTGGCCGGGGGGTTTACCAACTGGCATTCAGGACAAGACGCGCACCACCTGCGCACATTCTCATGAATGCCCGGCCAAAAAAAACGGGCCGTGAGACGATTTATTGTTGCTGTCTGCCCTAAGTGGCCGGCCATTGGGTTACAATGAGCCGCCTGGAAAAGATTTTCCCGGCGGCTCTTCGGTACTACTAACTGGGTTGTATCTTGTTTCGTCTGGGTGTCTTGGCTCACCCGATACAACCTATCTTTTAGAATGGCAAAATATGGGTAGGTGAGCGGACGGGTCGGGTGGATCGGCTGACCGTCAATGGTCTGCACATGCTCGAACGCATGTTTCAGTGACTCGTCCTGAGACTGTTCCAGGGGAAAATCATCGCACTGAGAGAGTCTTTGCCTCTCCACGGTGCTCCGCTCGCCTGGGACAGTATTCAGCGGTCTCGGTTCAGCCTCTCCCAACCCTACGACCGCCCCCCTTCCCTGCCTGGAATTTTGCCAAGAGACATCCGAGCACAAATGTCCCAATAAAACCGAAAACATCGGCCAGTTCGTCCCCAAAATTAACGGATGTCGGAGGTGCGAGCTAACCGCCACCTCCACACTATGCTTTTGACCCCTGAACTGTATAGCCAGCAACACCAAGGGGTAGTTCACCACATCCCCGTGAACGCACCGAACCTTCACCATGCGGCTCGCACCCAACGCCACGGGCTGAATCAGGCTTTGGTGAATCGAGGTCTGATTGCACCCTGAATCCACCAAAGCCTGATAGGTACCCCCCTTAATACTCACAGGTATTTGGTACAGTCCGGCTTGATCGAGGGCAGCCCGTGGAGCATCGGGGATCCGGACCACCGTACCGACCTCCATCACGGGACAACGATCAATAAAATGGCCCGGATCCCCACATCTCCAACAGGCCGGCCCAGACTTCCCCGCCGCCCCAGTGGCGGGAAGTAAGCCACTTGATTGGTGGGGAGAGGGCCGAGGGGTGGGAAATGGACTGACACCGGCTGCGGTGTCGTGGGGTCCGCTCCTGGGCGGCATCCGGACCCTAGGTGCCGGTCGTGGCACTCGATCCAGGCGAGACCTGGGAAAAGGGATAGGTTTGGGTGGAGAAAGGGAAACATAAGGGGGAGAAGGAGAGAGAGAAGATGGAGGTACGCCGACCCCGGAGCACGCAACCAGTTGGTCCTCCGCCAGCTGAATGGCCTGGCTGAGCGACGTCGGCCGGTGACACTGGACCCACTCCGCCGTTGTTCTTGGTAGCCGCGCCACGAACTGCTCCAGCGTCACCGTATCGATGATGGAATCCACGTCCGCGTCGTCAGCCAGCAGCCATCTGCGGCAGGCGTCCCGGAGCTGTTGGGCCATGACGAACGGCTGACCGCACTCCCTGAACTCCAGAGAGCGGAACCTCTGGCGGTGCTGCTCGGGACTCAGGCCGACCCGCTGTAAGATGGCTTTTTTCAGGCTCTCATAAACAAAAAGGCTCTGGACCGGGAGCTGTTGTGCAGCCAACTGCGCTTCTCCAGAGAGCAAAGGAATGAGCCGGGCCGACCAATCATCTTGAGGCCAGCCTGCTAGTTCCGCAGACCTCTCAAAAAGTTCCAGGAACGCCTCCGGATCGTCCTGCGGTCCCATCTTGTGGAGAGGTAGGTGGGACGACAGGGGTGCGGCCGCCGACGCTGTGCTGGTGCCTTCGCGGCGGACCCAGCTCCGGAACTGCTCGCGGTCTTCCTGCTGAGCCTGGACAATAACCTGAAAACGTTTCTCCTGGTCCTCTCGGAGACCCAGCAGCGCCTGGTGGTGTTCATGATGAAGCGCCGCGAGAGATTGAATCACCTCCGCAAACGGCGATGCTGGCGGGGACTGCATATTGGCTCCGGCTTCCCCTTTCTTCCCGGGTTTCGGCACCAGTGTAGCAAAGTTCGTAAAGTGATGGAAGAAAGGAGACAGGGTCAGCGTAGGCTGGGAAGCACTTCTCTATTTATTAATAATCGGGTTGGCGCCACTGCGCTCTTAAACCACAATAACTCAGAACAATCGTGTAAGAATTTGTCGTCTCTCGGCACTCTGCTAGACGCTGCTTCACGCAGGAGAATTCTCCCAAGCTTCCCAGCCGATCTCTCTCAACCTCCTCATCTGCTTGTGTGGCTTTTAACCGTCTCCCCACCAATTACTGAAACGAGACACAGGTGTTCACAATGTGCAAATGACTTACTTACACCCCGCTTACCTCACCCCTTTCGCTGCCGACTCCGTTTCACCACGCCCCCCTCCACAGTAATTCTCTGTCCATTAATAAACCTCAGTAGTACCCACGCTTTCCAGCTTCTCTCCCTTGTTAAATCTTTGGCCTAAGTGCCTGCTTTTTCTACAGCCCTATCTGTGTGGTGGACTAAATGTCTCTCCCATACCTCGTTGCTGGCAATTGGAATGTCAGGGTTATTTTCCAGCACTTGTTTAACACCATTAGGGGCACCTGCCATAACTGCTGCTCTAAATATGTCTCGTGTGATAGGGTTGTTCAAACTATTTTCTTCCACCATCTGTTCCCACTCAGCCGCGCAGAGGTCCTCGATGAAGCTAATGTGAAGCCTTTTGCAGATCTCATTATCTTTGGTCATTCTCCACAGTGCATCATGGTGTAGTCGCTGAGTAAACTGTACGATAACATGACGTGATCGGTTAAAAGACAGGACAGCGAGACGAAGAGAGGTCGAAGGATGTTGGATACAATTGTGTGATAATTATGCATGGACAAAAGAGGCAGAGAAACTTAAAGTGCCCCTGACCTCGAAAATAAGAAATATGGAGAAAAAGGCTCATTGTAGCTTAGTCAGACATAAAGGTGATGAAAAAACGATTAAATGGTAGAATGCAAGTCGATATAAAAGTAAAGGGTGTGACTTAGAAAAACAGTTAAGAAAATGGACTCGTATTGCCCTCGTGGCAACAGCTTTATCACCCAGTAGACATGATAGAAAGGAAGTGAAGGCTACAGAGGATGATGTTAGACTGGAAAGTGTGGGTGGAGAACCAGAGGCTGAAGAAGCCACAGGTGAAATCACAACACCACCAGTACAATAACAATTGCAAATCGTTCACAAGACAGGTGTCCCAGGTGAATGTGCTGTGACCAAAGAGAAGGACGGTAGAATCATTTTCCAAAAGTGCAATAAATTTTGAGTGAATACTCACGGAGGTGGAAATAAGTATTACCATATGTTCTTTATAACCATATTATATATTGTTCTTATTGTGATTTTCATATTTATTATTTTTCATATCTATTGTTTTCATATTTTTTAATATTTACTATTTTTTATACCTTTATATTGCTATTGTGATTTTGATATTGTCATTCCTTACCATTTTATTTTGTGTGATTTTAACCATATATTTTACCTTAATTGCATATTCCCATTAAGTATACTGTGTGTTTAACTATTTTAATTTCCAAGAGTGTGTTTATTATTCCTTTAAAGTCCAAGAGAGGGCAACAAGATGAAGCTGTGGGGAAACTGTAAGCTGTCGGGGATCCTATTAATAATTTCAGGAGTTATAGTAGGAATAATTTTTAGCCTAACTAAGGGTCAGGAAAGCAACAACACCATATCAAAATCGAGACACAAAGAAGCCATAGCCGATACGAGGTTACCGTGTGAACAACTCGTAATTAACTATGTTTGGGGTAAGACTACATCATTTACTTTCGACCTATGCGCTGTCATAAATTGTGGGGGAAAAAATAGCTCATGGAGGGGGTACGAGGTATATGTATGTACGGACGGGGATATGGACAGTGTTTGTAAGGCGTACCAGTCTAGGCAAACCTATAGGGGTGAATGGTGTCCATCGTGGAATAAGGTAACCGCATATACCGGTGGTTGGACCCCGAAAGAACCTAGCCTTTGGACCCGTACTTCGGCAAAATTTGATTTCGAAATACAAAGAGATTATAGTGCAAGCCAAAGTCCACTCACCCTTTCAATATCCACCAGAACGGGATCAGCCAATTATACAGGGGAGTTTTTCCTTATAATGGGGGTGCACAGCACAGGAACAGATAAAAAAGCAGTAATAAAATTTGTTGTGGACAGTGCACCCGAGGAGGAAAGAAATGGGACAGTAGCTGAGCCATTATCGGTAGGACAAAAGAATGTAGTGGTAGAAATAGATTACACCATGTTAAAACCAGAAGATATGATAGAGAGAGCCACAGGATATGGGGAAAATAATTTGTGGCTGGAATGGATAATTACCACAGCCAGAGAACAGAGGTTAGATGATTGTGTAGGATGTGCTAATGCAAGACCCCATTTATATATTGAACCAGCCCCGTTGTACCAAAATGATACGTGGGGCTATGAGTGTATGCTGGCATTGACACGGATGGCCAGTCCAAAAAATTGTACCACACTAGCAGCAATATTCCCACCAATAACTAATCTTTCACGGGCAGGTCCATTTACACCAAAGAAAGCAAATTATACCTGTTTTTATATTAAACGTCTATCACCAACCAGCAACCTGGGGGAGATAAATAAGGAGTGGTGTGATCAGATCATAGTAGATAATGGGACTAAAATAGGCACGAGGGCTAGGGCAGGTTTGTATTATTATTGTGGAGATCGAAGATTGTTTACTAGGATACCTGAGAAGGCAAAGGGAGTGTGTGCTTTGGTAAGACTGGGAGCCCCAATAACTCTGATAGGTGACAGAGCAGTCAGAACGGAAACCATAAATTCAGCAACATTGACTAGAAGACGTAGGAGACACATCATTACAAAGAGAGTAATAGGTTCAAGTGTAGATTTATCATTAAATAGTCCGACGTACATCGATGCGATAGGCATTCCACGAGGTGTACCGGATGAATATAAACTAGCGAACCAAGTGGCAGCAGGTTTTGAGAATATACCAATAATAGCTGCTCTTTTTCCAGTCACCCCAAACAAGAATGTAGATAGGATTAATTATGTGCATTATAATGTGATGAGGTTAGCGAATATGACAAGGGATGCAGTAGATGGTTTAGCAGAACAGCTAGCACCAACTTCACTTATGGCTATACAGAACCGTATGGCTCTGGACATGCTGTTGGCAGAGAAGGGAGGAGTATGTGTAATGTTTGGTGATCTTTGTTGTACGTTTGGTGATCTTTTGTTGTATCAACATTTCATTCCCAATAATACTGCCCCAGATGGATCAGTGACGAGGGCATTGGAAGGTTTGAAAACTTTGTCTATCGAAATGAAGGAACATTCAGGAGTAAATAATCCTATTGGAGATTGGCTAGACAAAACATTGGGAAGATGGAAAGCAATAGTAATGTCTATTGTGATGTCCATAGGGGTATTTGTAGCAATTTTGATTACGTGTTGTTGTTGTTGCATTCCTTGCCTTAGATCACTGTGTAATCGCTTAATAGTTTCAGCTATTGAGAGACCGGAAAGCCCCAAACCATTTAATATGCCATTGTTATCCAGCTATACTGACGACACGGAGGACCAAGAATTTTGACCTCTGTCGAGGTCAAGAGAGGGATTATTGGGATTATGATGTTTTATGTATTATAAATTCATGTTTATTGTCAAATATATATCCATGCTGTACTGGGTTTTTTGTCTTGAAAACTAGTTGGCAGAAGGGTGTAACACGAGCTCTGAGGTGTGCAGAAGCAGGGTCTCAGATAACAAGTGTGTGAGTGTATGTGTGCAGAAGCAGGGTCTCAGATAACAAGTGTGTGAGTGTATGTGTGCAGAAGCAGGGTCTCAGATAACAAGTGTGTGAGTGTATGTGTGCAGAAGCAGGGTCTCAGATAACAAGTGTGTGAGTGTATGTGTGCAGAAGCAGGGTCTCAGATAACAAGTGTGTGAGTGTATGTGTGCAGAAGCAGGGTCTCAGATAACAAGTGTGTGAGTGTATGTGTGTGTGCGTCAATCGCATCTTTCGGCAGGACCGGCTATTTTCAAAATGTTTTGCAGGGACCAATGGTTGGGGGAGAATGGAGTCAGATTAACATGTCCCGAGGTGATTGGTTCCGGAGGATTGAACGCCCGTCCAATGAAGGGGAGGAGCCTGAAGAGAGAATCGACGTCACATACATTATAAATATCTGTAACCCGGAAGTGTGTTTTTCAGTTGTTCGCTCATATACATGTTGAGAGACAACCCCCAGCTGGAAAGAAGCTTTTACATCTGATAATAAATTCTACTTAAACTTAAACTTATTGGGAAAAACGATCTCTTTGACTTTGTTCAAAAATTTGAAGATGCAGGGCTGAAGTTTCAAAAGTCCGTTAGTAACAAGGGAAAAAAAGAAATTTGAATTTTATTTTAATATTTTAAAACTAAGTGAACCAATAAATAAGCTACTGTGGATATGAATTAGAGCGTTCTTATTTTATTATAATAGCAAATATGAAATTATAGGAAATGATGCACAAGCAAAACAGCTCAAATGAAACAAACAGACTATCAACTGGAAATTTGAAAGATATATGACTTTTACAACATTTACATTTAGCAGAAACTTTTATCCAAAGCAACTTACAGATGAGGAAACATTGGAAGCAATTATAACAACATAGGCACCAAAATACATAAGTGCATCAAAACTAGTCCATTAAACCCTAGGACAGTATACAAGCGATACATTTTTATTTGACTGATCTTAATATTGTTGGTCAAAAAAAGTTTTTATTTTGAGATTGTTTTAATGTATAAAATCAATGTTGATATTTCGAGACTATAATCAAGTATTTCAAGAGCAGTTTGATTTGGATGTTTATATGACAAGCAGTTCCCTCATAAACATTGTTTTCATTTTCCTTACTCTTACCCGAACTTTACATATTGTTCACCTTTATCTAAAGACGTACGTTATTTTTACCAGTAATTACATTGTAAATACTATTAAATTATGCGATTCATTGCGGGCCGTAATCAAAAGCGTTACGTTTTTTTGCTTGATCCTCGTAGTATTCAGAAGCTCCCCAACCAACAACCTCGCCAAACCGTAACTGTATAGGTGTTGCAGCGCATCAAGAAAATATTAAACTAATACAATGTCATTTGTGTGGACTTCTACGGTTACAAAACTTTCAATTAAACCATAACAAAATGTTACAGTTACACTCCACTCAAAATCTTTTGACGTTATTCACAGCTGCTTATCCGAACAATATTCAACATCAAAAGTCTAACATACTTTACATGTGTACAAGGTTTATCAATAATAAAAACACACGGCCATCTAAATATACATTAAGTGGAGTAAATAACTAAATTCTATTTAGTTACCTTCAAACCGTAAATGTTTTGTAATATTCACAACCAAGAACAAAAACGCATGACGCAGTCAAGTATTACCATGTGAGCATCTAACAAACATGCTGTCAGGAAATATAATTGTATTCCTTTGTCTAATAAACTATAATACGTTTTAAACACACAACAACACCAACACCACCGCGTGCTTACCTTTGCTAGCAGACAGAATTTCTCTTCCGCTCAAAACGGAAATAGCAAATAGGTCGTCTGTACCAGAAAAACGCGCCACCTAATGGCTAAAACATGAAAACATGCTGCTATAAGAAAATAACGTTTGCTATTATATGCGTTACGGAGATCCAAAGTCAATGTTAAACAAACGATTACTATAAAGTTTTTTAAATGGCATAGTAACCACTTGTACAATAAATAAGTGAAATTACCATTATAGGCAGTAGATAAGCAATACAATAATACAAATCATAGACTCATTAACTGACTAATAAAATTGTTCACAAATGTTTGTAAACAAAATAAACTCACTAACATTTAAAACCACATATATCAAAGATCAGTCGTACGCCTGCGTTTATCTAGTAATTCAGTCAAACCTCATTAAACTCATCATGTATATGGCCACTTGTTATGTATGTATAATGGGCCTATCCGCTCCTACTAAAGATGCAAAAGGCTCATGATTTTAAATTAACATTGCATTTACATATTTTTCAGAACTATATTGCACTGTATTCTGCAAAAAAACTATAGTACAATACATTGACACACAACATTTGAAATGTTCCAAGCTTTGTACAGAATATTTTCTAGCTTTAAACACCCACTAAAATATAAATTAAACAAATGCTGAAACAAACATTTCCACACTAAGAATTTAAACATTTCCAAACAATCAACATGACAAGGTAACAAGTATAAACCATACATTTGCTTTAAAAAAGAAATAAACCCAAACACACAAAAAAATATACATCTGTATTATTGAAATTACAAAGTAAGGCATACCACCATTATTTAAACTATATACAAAATTCTACATTGAGATAACAAATACAAAAATAAAATGTCAATAAGCAGCTTAACATACGGTTACCCATATTACACAAAGCAAAAAAATAAAACATTTTATAAACAGAACTTATAAACAAACACCCAAGCAATCACTAAAAAAATAGTGCAAGCAATAACACCATAAACGTTACAAACCATGCAATAGGTCACCATTTTGCTTTTTTCTAGACCTTTGGTGTAACACTTTATACCTCGAATTAGCGTTCAAGTGCTCCTTGACCGACTCGACATTCATTGAGGTAGCACCTTCCTCGGGTGCCTGTACAACTTTACTGACGTAGCAGCTTCCTCAACCCCCATCTTCTCAATCCCAACAAGTACATCATTTTGAGTTTTTAATTTACATTGTCCCATGCTCAGCAAATGCTCCTCCACATTCTGACGCTCTACAAGCAAATTAAGACTTTCAGTCTCCAAGCCTCCCCCCCAGTCCCCAACACCCCCCCCAAACCCCCCCCACACCTTTTCCCCCCTCTCCCCCCCCAATTATTTTTTTTTTTAACACCCCACACTTTTCACACCCAAAAAAAATAATTTCTGCATAAAACAGAAGCCGCCAAACCACACATACAGAACACCCCCCACACACACCCCTCTCACGCCGCACAATCACACCCACCACTGTTCTCCCCCCCCCTTGCCCCACACACTCACCACGTGGACTTGGACCCCACATTCCACCCCCCCCTCGTATTTTTTTGTACGGTGTACCTGTGAGGAAAAGACAATTATAAAACTCCCTTTTCTTCGCGTTGTAGATAAGATAAGTCTTCCCACCTCAGTTGCCAACTCTCGCGAGACAAATAAGCAACTGGAGCTTCAAAAACAAGCCCAAACACGCCCAATATTATTAGATTATTTATTTTCAGCATTATCATTTATTATTTATTACCAATAAATGAGCCTGCAACATATTAAACTGAAACCACTCCTTTATTACAAAAGGATAAACGGATTAGGAAAAAAAGGACAAAAAAAAAAAATCAGCGAACTGCAACAAAGCGGAGGGCACGGCACGTACTATCCTCATCTCCGATCACCTGTGAGGCTGGATAGGATTGGAGAGGTGGAAAAGGACAAAAAGACAAGCAGGAAAAGACAAGAGCATTAAGGGGAGCTGTAACAAATATTTAGCTTAATAAAATAAATTTGAACCATATGTATAATACCATATGTATAATAATCTTCTGTTATTATAGTATAGAACTAAGCCTACTTGTTTTTTTATTAAAGCGATAATTAATATAGAAGAAAAAAAGATGTGTGTTTTTTTTTATGTTTATAGTTCACAGCGCCGCCCCCCCGTTGAGCGTGATTTTTCTCCCCAAGGGGGGAAAAAGGGGGATGATTGGGTGGAATGTTTTGACGAATTACGCCACAGCTCTTATATTATTGCACTGAGCAGACAGTGTCAATCAATGTATTGGAGATTGGCCATAGATGTAAAGAAAACGAAGTTGCTTGTCAGATTTTCCTAACAAGCAACCATATATTTTTAATAAGCCCAAAAAAACGCAACCCGCAACCTGTGTTCTTTTAACGCGACTTACTAATAAAAAAAAGCCCAAAGTCGCGTATTATAAGCGGACTTGGCAACTATGCTTCCCACGCACAAGCATCCCAATTTGCTTGTCCCCTTGTACCTGTGAGGAACAGACAATTATCAAACTCCCTTGTGTTCGCGTTGGAGATAAGATAAGTCTTCCCACGCACAAGCATCCCAATTTGCTTGTCCCACAACTGAAATGAAATCTGTCCCGTCAGATCTTCCACTTGGCATTTCTGCATTTCAACAGAGAAACCTTTAACGTCCAACATTTCAGTTGAAATAGCCACGTCAACAACTCGAACCTCCACTGCACCAACCTAGAAATAAAATTTCTCGATCCACTGCCACGGCATAATTTTGTGACATTGCCAGTGAATAACTGTAATATTGTAAACCAATCCTGATTGATACATTATCACAACTTTGCTATTACTTGTTGGCAACGTTACAAGCTTACAGTCAAGCTTCACATAAAACGGAATACACTACTCGCCAAAAAAGCCTTAGAAATATTACATATTCATTGTCACGTGATAACGAAAGATAAAACATTTCAAGCGACGTCATTTAAAAAAACAACAACACTTAACTCGACAACGGAAGTCTCCAACGTCATTAAATGTTTACAGCAAATTGGATATCCTATGGTCGTTGGGGAAATCGCAACGTTTATCTCAAAACAAGACAACTATGTTTGTCACTAAACTATGTAAAAGAAGTGCATGAATTGATATATTTAAAACGCAATAAACATACAATAACCTACACACCTGTTGCCTCGGGGCCATCGCGAGTACCTCAGCGACAGTTTTCTTCAAAGTTTGGGGAGCGTCTATGAAGCAAAACCCCAAATCCCTCACCACGGATATCTCGGTGGAATGTCCACACTGTATATCGAATTCAGCTCCCTGAGAACCTTAACATGTCAACAAGTGTACCGATTACTTCCACAATTTAACCACGCAAAAACGATAACATTCACTTGATATAATTAAAATAGTCATACATACTGACACATCGTTTGATCCTGTGTAACTTAACAGGGCTTTTAGTCTTTTCAGCTTGCGCGAATTGGGACCTCTTGTCTCCGGCAAACACCACCACGTGTCAAAACTCTTCGCGGCTTATTTGTAAGACCGCATTAAAAAACTCTGTCAGATTTCTTGGCGCTGTCTTTACACAGCAAACATTGTGTAAATATCCACAAATCTAATCGTTTCTTTCTTCGAATTCTACTTTTTGGCGGCGGATGCCATGATATACCTGCTCAGACTAATAATTGCACAGGTGACATTGCATGACGACAGTTTGCCGCGAAATATAACAATATCAAAACAAAAAAAAAAAAAAAAAAAAAAAAAAAAAAAAAACACCTCCCCAGGAAAACCCCCACAACAAAAACTTTAAATAAAACTACCGCGTTTATATTTCTAAACTCGTTGTAATGCTTTATGATCTACATCAGGGGTGTCAAAGTCAAATGGACGGAGGGCCAAATAAAAAATTTAGCTACAAGCCGAGGGCCGGACTGTTCCAATTTTAAATGACGCATATAGTCTAGTGAACCTAATTGAACCTACTGAAAACCTAACAAATATATTCCAATATGATCAGATAAATAAAGCAATATTTTCTTATGGCTCTGTCAGTAATCTTTAATTTTCAACAGACACAAAAGACAAATTTCCTTTATATAAAAATCCCCATAACATGAACATTAAATGAAAGAAACCGGTATTCAAGGCATCATCAGTAGCCTATATTTTCTATTTTAGCAAAAGTGGGCTAAATTTACTTCAAAGAAAAAAACAATAATAGCAATTTTCTATCATCCACTCAACTGAAATATTTTTAAAATATAATTGGATTGAAATACAATAAAATAAAGTGCAAAAATCTATTAATCAAAAACAACACTTTGTTTAAGGAGAAGTAACATGCAGTGAAAACAAATATTAAACTGGTCTACTCTCTCGGCAATGGTGTTTCTGCTCAGACTCACATTTAAAAAGAGTTGCCTTTTTTCTGGGCAAACTTCGTCACAAACTTTAATCATGCAGTTTTTGATGAAATCCCCCTCCGTAAATGGCCGGGCTGATTTAGCGATCTCTTCTGCCAAAATAAAACTGGCCTTGACAGCAGCCTGGCCTTGTGATTTGGCTTTTTTGAACAGAGCCTGTCGAGATTTGAGGCCTCGTTTTAATTCCTCTGCCTTTTGTAGCCTTTGTTCCATGTCCATATTCTTGTTTTTGTCCGCGTGTTTCGTTTCATAATGTCGTCTCAGATTATACTCTTTCAGTACCGCCACACTTTCTCCACACAGAAGACACAGGTTTTCCAGCTACCTCCGTAAACATATACTCCGACTCCCACCTTGTTTGAAACCCCCGGTTCTCAGTGTCCACCTTCCGTTTTGCCATTTTTGATGGGTATCTGAAAGTTAATTTTACTGTGATGCTGACGACTGCTGTGCCAATAAATATTGAAATGAAGCAGCCTACTGCTCGGTGCGTCACCGTTGCATTGTGGGAAATGTAGTATTGGTGCGTGTAAAAGATCTGCGGGCTGCCGGCTTGCTGCGGTCTGCGGGCCGGTTCTAATAATAAATCAAGATCATCCCAGGGGCCGTAAAAAACCTTCTAGCGGGCCGGATGTGGCCCGCGGGCCTTGACTCTGACATATGTGAAAAAAAATTAACTACCCCTAAAAATTTTTTTTTTTCAACAAACCAACCCTTCAACCCCCCCCCCCCCCCACCCAAACACAACCCCCCCCACACACCCACAAAAAAACATACACATTTTTCCCACCACCCCCAAAAAAAATAAAAAAAAAAAAATATTTAAAAAAAAAACAAAAAAAAAACAACAACAAACCACAACCATCCTTCCTCAAAAAAAAAAAACACACAAAAAAAAAAAACATACGTAACAAAAGCAACAAGATACAGAAAACCGCAGTGTATGATGTATTCCCTCCCCCCCAACAGAGACCCCCTAGCGACAGACGCTAGAGACTGCGGTCTGTAACCTACTCGTTACGAGGTCCGCGCCAGCGGGGTGGGTAGAACCAGCAACACATAATAAAATAATATACATCTGCATTATTGAAATAACATAAATGAAGACATACAAACATTTTTTAAACTGATGATCTACAAGGGACGCTTTAGCATTCTGCTAGCATTTTGGTCACTCATGTACTTCTAATTGTGTGTATGTTGTACATCTGTATTTATGAAGACCAGTTTGAGTTTTAGACCATCAGAGTGGGTACTAAGAGGTTAGTGAGGACATTTTGGCCAATCCTCACTTTCTGAGACCCCTTTAAAGGGCAGTTTGAGGGTCAAGACCTGGTTAAAGGCTTTAGGTTATAATTAGGTTTACGGTTAGGGCGAGGTACTCAGTTCTGATGGTTAAGTAATGAGCTAGAGATTGCATTGCTTCAATGTATGTTCACGTAAAGATAGCTGTGCAAACATGTGTGTGTGCGTGCATGTATGTCCCTCTCCATCATGTGAGTGTGTGTGCACTGTATACTTTGTGTAAATGAGAGTGTGCATCTGTGTTTTATGCTATATTCACAATCATTTCAAATATGAACTTGTACTAGTATAATAAAAGTAAATGTGATGATGTTACAGCAGCACAAACAATACATAGATATGATGTAGAGATTTTTTTTAATATGTGCAATCAGTCCTAACATTTGCAAATGATACTTGGCACCAAAATATTTTTTGTGTGCCTGTGATTCGTGCATGTGTGCTGTGTGACTTATGTTTTTGCATCTGTGTGTGTTGTGTGCATGCATGTCACTCTGCATCATGTGAGTATTTCTGCATTCTTGTGTGTCATGTGTGAATGAGAGTGTGCATGTGCGTATGTATGTGTTTGTGTGTGTATGTGTTGTATGCAATATGTTTATGCTATACTCTCACAGGACCACAGTGTTAAACAATGAAACATTGCTCCATATTTGTAAGATGCTGTATTGCTTTACATAACACACCTTTATTATGTACACCATTTCAATTCAATATAAACCCAAATGGCTGCAACGCAATGCATTTAGGCATTTAAACATGACTGAAGTTCAAAGTGAACATTAAAATGGTAGAGAAATGGGTATATAGTGTGAGTTGTCTATACCAAATAAGCATAATTTAAATTGCACGTCCTTCTAGAATATTGTTGAAGACCATGAACAGGAATCAAAGAATCTATTTAGGGTGGTGGTATTTGTTTTATCAATTAAAATTCTTAAGACACAAAAGAAGATATTTTGAAGAATGTGCATTGTATTAACAACAGGGACGAGCACAGGAATTTTGAGGGGCAGTTGCTCTGACCTGAAAAAGGGCAACCCCCCCCCCCCAAAAAAAAACATCACAGTCTATATGAAGGACTGACAATAACAGGGTCTTTATTAATATATATATAAAATAAACTGAAATACACCACTCAATTACCTTAACTAGTTCTAATAATAACACAGAAAAACATGACTCCCTGAATTGTCTCTCCCTCTCATGAATCCGCCTCTTTTCAATGGGCAGCTTGGCATCAAACAATACCAAAATAGTGATAGGATTTAGGCATTTAACCATTTAGAATAAAATAATGTGATGCATTACTTCCATCATTCATTCTTCTTGCTGAAACGAAATGTAAGAAACTAACTATCAGCAGACATGTAGCTTAGTTTGCCTAATGCCTACATACCAAAATAAATAGAAGCAGGCTGCTTGTCTGCAAGCTATCTGTCTTATTATTTAGGCTAAACGTGGCAAACTCAGCCTGGATTTATGAAGATTTTAATTCATTTCATAAAACTTGATGATGATGATCGTTCATTTGTTATACATCACAAACTCACCTTTTCTAATAACGTTAGGGTGGCTATTTCCATAACACCAAAGAGGAGGACACTTAAGCATTTAGTGAGGCAAGAATAATTGCATAGGACTCTGGTGTACTCACAACTACAATACAATTTTGTGCATCATATCGATGGTCTCATGATACAGTGATTCTGAAACAGCCTACTCTATTCATTGCCAAACAATTTGATCTACGACATATCTTGATGTAGACCTATGTGTGTTTGTTCTCAGTATTTGTATGTATTCAAGACACTCCTGTATGACTGGTGATGCTTGACTGCATGATAGACTTTACAAAGCTCTGCAGCTGAGATTTTGTCATCCTGATGTGATGTTGCCTCTCGAAAATAAGACCTAAGGGAAGATGTACCAGCAGCTCGTCAGTTACCTTTATGTTTTTCAGTGCTGGCATGTCGGTCAATGGCGGCTTTCACTTTACTACTAACGTCTACTTCACAGCGACATAGTGTGCAAAATCCATGGAAAGCATCTCTACTGCACTTTGATATTGCGGTTTTTTCTCTCCCCCCCCCCCTTTCCAAAAATAAAAAAAAAGAAAAAGAAACAGTTTCCCCCAAAAAGTTAAAATAAATTTTATTATCAGATGTAAAAGCTTCTTCCAGCTGGGGTTGTCTCTCAACATGTATATGAGCGAACAACTGAAAAACACACTTCCGGGTTACAGATATTTATAATATATGTGAAGTCGATTCTCTCTTCAGGCTCCTCCCCTTCCTTGGGCGGGCGTTCAATCCTCTGGAACCAATCACCTCGGGACATGTAAATCTGACTCCATTCTCCCCCAACCGTTGGTTCCCTGCAAAACATTTTGAAAATAGCCGGTCCTGCCGAAAGATGCGATTGACGCACACACACACACACGGTATTTGAAACTCAGCCTCCGCATTCCTCAAAGCTCTTGTTTCACACTCCTGCCAACTAGTTTTCAAGATTAGAAAACCCAGCACAGCATGGACATACTCATATCATTATATTTGACAGTAAAACAACAGTAAACATAAACTTATAATACATAGAACATCGTAACCCCAATAATATGAATTTGTGGTGTTTTGTCCATTCCGGACTAAATGATGTCTGACGTTTCAGCATGTTAACGTTATGATGTGACAGCCAGTACGTGGACCTCACCTCCATGTTGTGAAGGCTTGTTTACGTTTTTAACCAATGATATATAAGATATTTATTTGACACCTCTTTCAGCCAATCATTTGTTTGACCGGAGATCTTACGGCGTCAGACGCTATGCTGCTGCGTCCCAATAAGGTTGATTCAGCGCAACTCCGAAAAGGTGGACACATGAGTGTCCGGCTTGAGGCTGCGCCGGACGCCGGACAGGGGGCTTAAAATCCGGACTGTCCCGCCAAAATCCAGACGTATGGCCACCCTAGTCACTCAGCCCACTTTCAGAAACAAGGCCACATGATCAATTGAGAACATATACAACGACAGAACTAACGTCAGTGGCACTAGTGGTGAGTATATTGCTCTGTTCAACAGCACACATGATTGATGATGGCTAGCAAGCTAATCGCTAGACACACTGGGGACGCGCAGGGGGGCGGAAGCGTTGCGAGTGGGATGTGCCACACGGCATGCACTCTCAGGCAGACAGTCTGGCTGTCAACAGTTCACTTTTGTAATGAGTGTCAGCTCGTAGGGAGCTGGTGTCAAAGCGCAAGAGGATGCACATCCTGGCTGATTTGGCTGCTCTGTGGGCCTCAGATCCGAAGGTGCCCATGGCGTCCAGCCTGGACCTGCTGAGTGTTCTGCGGAGGAGGAGGAGCCCGAGGAGCAAGTTTGCAGGAATGGAGCTTTTGTCCTTGCAAGGAAACAGGTGGCCGACCTTAACTGCCAGGTGGACACTCATGTCGTCGCTCAAGGAAGTTTCCCGGCGCTTCCGCATTTTGCAGCGGCGCACGCAGAGGAGGCCTTCAGACGTGAGGAAGGCTGCCAAGAAGGTCCTCTCCTCCTTGCTGGTCGGTGAAGAGGATGAGGAGGAAGACGATGTGCCGCCGCCCTCTCCAGTGCAGCCTGACGCTGCAATTCCGTGTTCCTCCTCCTTCTCCCAGCTGTCGGCAGAGCAGAGCCACCCCCAGTTCCCGAACCATGTCGCTATTTTTAGTGAGTTTGCCTTTGCCCCTGTGGCCCCTTGAAAGTTACGTGCGGTTTTATGTGTCTTTGAGTTAACCTGTCTCTTTTTTGTTGTTTCTCTTTCCAGATCAGCTGATGGAGCAATACCTTGCAAAAGGGAAGCGAAATGACGACGATGCGTCTTCCCTCACCTCAAAAAGTACCAGCGAGGACGAGTCTGAAAATCAGGAGTCGGGCGTGTCCACTCTAGAGTTGGAGGAGGTAGGTTTGTCTCCTGTCACAGTCATCATGTCTCTTGCAAATTTTGCCTCCTGCCTGTTGCTAACCTCTGTCTCTCTTTTTCACGTAGAGGTCGTCCGAAGTGGAGCCATCCTCATCTCAGTTCTTCAGGAAGGTTGCCATTGTGTTGACGCCACTGAAAGTGAGGTGGACCCCAGCAGAGTCTCCGGTCCGCCACACCCTGGCGATCGCCCCATCCAGCGCCTGATCACGTGCCTGAGCTGCCACCCTGCGCCACTGTTCTTGGTTCCTCGTCTGCCCCTGTTGCCCAACCGTTCCTCAACTACACCACCCCTCCCACCTCCACTTGTTCCGTCCCTGTTCTTTATTGTTTTTGTTCCCGACCTTCCCAGGGACCCTTCACCTCACACACACCCTTGTTTTTCCCTTGTTGCTGTTTTTTTATGCTCATTCATGTTCTGTAAATAGTTTGATTGCCATGTTTGTTCTAATAAATTATACACTTTGAGTTTTAAATGTCCATTTGCCTCTGACTCACTTGATTCTCCTATGGTGCTGGCTAAAGTTGCTTAATTTAAAGAGTAGGCCAAAATATTCACTTAAGGTTAACTTAAAGTAACTTGCAGTTAGTTCAATTTAAATGGGATTAACCAATAACTTAAGATACAATAATTTAATGATAAAAAAAACTTAGAAATAAGAAATCTACTTTCTTACCTGTCTCCAGCTGATTCTAAAAATAGTGCTTACAAAATCACTTTATCTGTAACTGTCATGAACTGCTCCGAGACAGGCAGGTCAGATCCAAATGCAGCTTTAATAGAGGGTAATCCAAAGGCGTAATCCAGATAACAGGCAAGGGTCATACAGAGACAGGCAGTCTAAACAAAGAAACAAACAAAACAAAGAAACAAACAAAACAAGCAGGGACCAGAGGCAAAAGGGTAATCAGGGAACAAGGCAAGACATCCAATAAACCAAAGACCAGGAACTAGGGAAACGCTCAGAAATGCAATGTAGACAAAACAAGACTTCACAAAGAATGGGTGTGTGGAAGTGGTATATATGTGTATGTGAATGATCTACAGGTGTGTGTGCAATCAGTGCTGATGAGTCCGGGTAGTGAGTTATGGGAAATGTAGTGTGTGAATAAATGATAAGTTTGATGTGGAGTGCCCTCTGGTGGTTTTCAAGGGCTTCAACACTGTCCAGGAGGGAGGAGGAGCGGAGGCGGACCCGGGGGCGGGATGGAGTTCCAGGACCGTGGAGCGGAAGAGAACCCGGAGACTGAGGCTGAGCAGGCGACCAGGGCGGAGCAGGCGACCAGGGCGGAGCAGGCTGAGCAGGCGACCAGGGCGGAGCAGGCTGAGCAGGAGGCCAGGGCGGAGCAGGCTGTGCAGGAGGCCAGGGCGGAGCAGGCTGTGCAGGAGGCAGGGGCGGAGCAGGCTGTGCAGGAGGCCAGGGCGGAGCAGGCTGTGCAGGAGGCAGGGGCGGAGCAGGCTGTGCAGGAGGCAGGGGCGGAGCAGGCTGTGCAGGAGACCAGGCCGACCTGTCGGTTCAGGGGTATAGCGCGAGTCCGAGGGTTCAGGAACCGGCACAGGCGTGGAGAAGGCCATCTTGTCCGAAGACACAGGCGTGGAGAAGGCCATCTTGTCCGAAGACACAGGCGTGGAGACGGCCATCTTGTCCGAAGACACAGGCGTGGAGACGGCCATCTTGTCCGAAGACACAGGCGTGGAGAAGGCCATCTTGTGATGAGGCTCTGACTGGGCGATGGTCATTTTGTCCCAGGGCTCAGATATGGCAGACGTGACGTGAACAGTCTCTGGCTGGGCAGACGTGACGTGAACAGTCTCTGGCTGGGCAGAAGTGACGTGAACAGTCTCTGGCTGGGCAGAAGTGACGTGAACAGTCTCTGGCTGGGCAGACGTGACTTGGGTTGACTCTGGCAGATCGACTCGGACTTGACTCTGGGCTGGCTGCCATCTCGTGCGGTGGCGCTGGGCTGGCGGCCATCTCGTGCGGTGGCGCTGGGCTGGCGGCCATCTCAAGCAGTGGCGCTGGTGCTTCAAGCTCCGCTGCCAACTGTGCTTGACACTGTTGCCCCCCCAAAAAACTTTATTTGGGGTTTCAACACTGTCCTCTGCCTCTCCCACAGTGAACGGAGAGTCACATAACATCAGTGCATATTCTATGATGTCCCTTAAACTGCCATTAAACTCCCCTCTCGGTAACCATGACTTAATTGGGTCATTAAGTCCGAAACGGAACAAGTCCTCAAACAAAACTTCATCATAGTATGATACTTGATAGGATATCTCACAAAATTGTTGGACATACTCTTCTGTAGATAGGTCCCCTTGACGAAGGTTCAATAGCTGATCTACTGGGTCCATGACCGAGCTGGAAAGTTGCCATGCTGACCCTTGGGCGGGAACAGACATCTCAGTAAAGAGAGAGTACCGGGCTGCTGGATCCTGGTGTGGCGAAGTCTTCTGTCATGAACTGCTCCGAGACAGGCAGTTCAGATCCAAATGCAGCTTTAATAGAGGGTAATCCAAAAGGCGTAATCCAGATAACAGGCAAGGGTCATACACAGACAGGCAGTCCAAACAAAGAAACAAAAAAACAAAGAAACAAACAAAAACAAGCAGGGACCAGAGGCAAAAGGGTAATCAGGGAACAAGGCAAGAAATTCAATAAACCAAAGACCAGGAACTAGGGAACCGCTCAGAAATGCAGTGTAGACAAAAACAAGACTTCGCAAAGAATGGGAGTGTGGAAGTGGTATATATGTGTATGTGAATGATCTGCAGGTGTGTGTGCAATCAGTGCTGATGAGTCCGGGTAGTGAGTTATGGGAAATCTAGTGTATGAATAAATGATAAGTTTGATGTGGAGTGCCCTCTAGTGGTCCTCAAGGGCACTCCAGCTGGTGACCGTTACAGTAACAGAGACAATTTAATGTCAGAGTCATAATAACCAGATTACATGATAATACTGCGACAATAACTTATACAAAAGATGAAAAGTGACAAAAGACTTTATAATCTGTTTCACCTAAGCATAATGTGTATGCACGGCCTGCGTCAGATGCTATAACATTCATACTCTGTACAAAAAAGAGCTAAGAATACATACAGTCACATATTAATTAATGTATTATAGTGTAGAATATGGTAAACGTATGCAAAATGCATTGCATTATGCAGAGCTCACAGGCCAAAATGAGCTCACATCCATAAAGGGCCTTCCTCAGATGCTGTACACAATGTAAAATCATTGTAAACTAAGCATTTAATGTAGTTTTCTATGTACATGAAGGAATTTCCTTTGAAGCTCAGGTGAGTATGTGAGGGTGTGTCAGAGCAAGATGTTTGTAAATAAACCGCCTCGATCAGCCATCATAGTTTTCAGTGAAAGCACATGGTTTTATCCAGCCTAGCAAGCATGCAGCATGTGAGTATAACTTTTCTTTCTTTTAAATGTAATTTCCATGTAAATGTCTCTTAATTCAGCAAAACTTGTAGCCCTTTGCATTCTCATAAGTGTCTTAAACAGCAGACGAGGAAGGCCCTTTGTGTATATGAGCTCAGTTTGGCCTGTGACCTCTGTACAATACGAAGTTTTTGTGTCTTTTGCATGTGCTCATCACGCTCTGCAATGTATTACATTCAAGGGCATGTGTTTGCATTCTAACTTGTGTATTTTTACTGCATCTGATGTTTGCCCTGTATGCATGTCAGCTCATTTGAACCTTGTGCATGATCGAATTACATGAAACTCACTTTGTGTTTTTTTGTTTCCCAGGTTCCACAGTCTAACTGTCCCCTGTGCAACAGGGACATTACCAATTTCAAGCAGCACCTGAGTGGATTCCATGCAATCCAATGTACAGGAGCGCCAGCTATGGCAGAAGTTGGCAAGGGGCAGGGTCCATCTCTGAGGACAGACCTGCCCCTTGTGCAAATGTTTTTATAGACAATTTGAAAAACACTTCAAAGCGTCACATAGAGACACATCTGTAAGTCATTCATAAAACACATTTCATTGCTTCCTTTGTGCTTTGTTTTCTAAAAGGTTATTTGTCAATTTGTCTTTTCCAGTCAAATACGAAGAAACGAGTGATTAAAAAAATGGAGAGAAAGGTCACAATGGAGAAGTTGCGGCAGCTGAAAGCCAGTAACCCTGCCATCCCCATGGTAACCAGGATAGATGAGCTGCCATGCCATACAGGTAGGTGTAAGGTTGTCAATTAAAAGTGTGTAGACAACTCAACTGCTGTCCCATGACATAATACATCTGAACACTCGTGTTTTTTTCCAGGAAACCTCATCGCTCTTGAGACCCTTACCCCCAGCGTAAGCTCCAACAGCTCGACCGCCCTCCCTTCTTCCTCTGCCTCACCTGCCACCAGATGTCCCTGTGTGACTCCTGAGGCAACCACCCCTAACCTCAGCCCTCCCGGCAGTGCTGTGCCTGCCACCCCCTTCCTTCAGCCCCTCACTTACACCTGAGCCCACCACCCCTTACCACAGCCCTCCCGGCAGTGCCTTACCTGCCGTGCCGACCACACCTTCCTTTAAGGCCTTCCCACCACACATCTTCACTCCCATCCCAGCCTCTGCAGCCTTTGCCAGCAAGGGTAGCTTTTTCAGTCCCCTCCTGTTCAGCGATGATGAACTGGAAATGCTGGAAAACCTCGGTATGTCTTAAGCAGTCACTGTAATTTAAGTTAGTTTGTTAGTTAGTGAGTTAGTATTCCAATGCTGAAAACTAGACCAATGCTTTGTTTTATCACATACATTCCCACCATCACCCTTTCTGAGGAAGAGGCCATTCGAGAAGCTAGGAGTAGGTGTTCTATTGTGCTTTCGATGCTTCTATGGTGGAAAAAGTCAGCCATTTAACAAACTCTCTTCAACAAGTGCAATTGAGTTCATTGCGACCACCACTGACTGCTGGACAGAACACAGACGGAGCTTCATGGGTGTCACAGTGCACTGGATACATCCTGAAACTCTACAGAGATGTCATGCTGCCCTGGCATCTAAACAACTTAAAGGCACACATTTTTTTTCTGCACTCTAAAACAGGGGAAGAGGCTGGGCCAGGTCAGATGGCAGATGGCAGAAAGAGAGAGTGATGATGATAGTGAAGAAGAGGGTGTTGAGTCTGTTGAAACTGGAACCATGTTGGAACAAGATGATGGCCTGGAATATCAACTGCCTAAACACCATCGCTGTGCCTGCCACCTCCTTAACCTGGTGTCTACAGTTGATGTCTTGGAATCCAATTCCAATTCATCTTACAAGCGACTGTCCCGCTCAGCATTTTCAAAGTGCTCAAGTCAATGGAACAAAAGTGCAAGATCCAGCACAGCTGCGGAGATAATTGATAAAAACTGCAAACTCCAGCCCTAAGGCCAAATGACACTAGGTGGAATTCTCTTTTCCTAGCTGTGGAGAGGATTGAAATAATTGCTCAGACAAAGAGGGTCCAGGTGTCAAAAAGTTAACTTTATTTGAGCTGGAACACCACAAACCTCACGTGTTTCCACAAGTAGCTCCATGGCAGAAACCAATGAAGGCTTGAGGAGCACAGGAACCTTTCTCCCCCGTTTACCACGGATTTCTACTCTGGTGAAGTGGTTACACAGCTTCTTCTCAAACTCAGAAAGACAGATGGCTATGTCTTCATGTAACTCAGAAGAATCCCGGCTTTGAAAAGCGGACAAAAGCATCCGTGACACCTCAATCAAATACCTTACTGTGGTTGGATGGCGGTCTCAGCGAATGGACGTATCCAGTGTGTGATTGGATGGCGGTCTCAGGGAATAGAATTTAAATGTGTACGCGGCAAGTAATTTATCACTACAACTGTAGGAGATAAACGCAAGCATTTTATTCTGCTAGATTTTGCTTCTGGATCATCATTGAAAAGGTAAGCTTTTTGTTGTTGTTACTTGTTTATTGTTGAGCTTATTGGTTTTTAGCATGCTAGCATGCTTGTTGTTTAGAAGGCTACAAATTATTTGTAACCTCTTGGAAGCATGGCTGCATTGTTTAAGTATTTTAAAACACTAGTAAACGTGGCAAATGTAACGTAACAGTTGTCTCTTCTAAATTATAAAGATAACATTAATACTATACAGTCGTGATTGTAGCCTTATCATACGGTTTCTTTTACTCTTAACGACGTTATTCGTTCCACTTTTTCAGTTTTATTTACCTTTGAACTAACTCTTTGCCCACAAGTTTTTTAACTTGTGTAACCTAATTTTTGTGTTGAGTTTGTGTTCTTGACGGTTCAGCTGTAATGCTAAATGCTAACTGTATACAAGTTCTCAAATGCTATTAGCACAACATTTTTGATGTTACTATCGTATTCAAATGTTTATAGACTTCAATCTATATAAAAAAAGGCTCATTGTTTGTAGCGGATTGCTGTCTGGAGGCTGGATTACCTTGTGAATATTGAAGCCATTCACACTGTTGCTATGCTAATGCAAGGCTACAGCTTATGCTATTGCCCATCCTAATAAATTTGTTGTGTGGGGGGTTTTAATTGCTTCAGAGTTTTGGTTATCAAAAAGTATGCAATGTCCTGTGTTTGTCTGTATTACAGTATTTATTTATTTTCTTTTCACAGACCACGACAAGAACATTTCAGCGCAGACGATCACCGATCTAAATCATGGCTGAAAATTATGAGTTACTCTGTGAATTCTAATTTTCGAAAAAAGGCTAGGATAACTGTTGCTATGTTTTTGCAGTCTTTGCCTACTCATTCTTCGACTAGTAGTGACACTTTTTGGCATCCACAGGTTTGTCAAAGGGAGGTAATTGAAGATAATCTTGATGAGTGTAATGTGATGAATGAGGAGTCCCTTACCTTTGCTTTAACTGATTGGGCAATTGACTTTAGAATCACATTGGTTGCGTTCACAGCTCTTCTGTCAGTCTTGCGTAGTTTGCACCCAAACCTTCCAAAGGATGCTAGTACGCTGCTCAAAACAAACACAATATATAGAATCGAACAAATCTCAGGAGGCTCTTTCTTCTATTTTGGCATTGTCAGTAATCCTTGATAAAGTGTTGCCTAGCTTACCAAACAGACATGCATTGAAATTGCAGTTGAATATTGATGGCATTCCACTGCACAAGAGTTCAAATATGCAAATATGGCCTATTTTAGGCCTATTACAAGGCATAAGCAAAAAGCCATTTGTAATTGCAATATTCGGTGGCCTTTCCAAACCTAAAATATTGGCGGAGTATTTTAAAAACTTGGTTGAAGAAATGAAGACGCTGCAGACAGACTTCAGCTTTAAAGGAAAGGAACTACTTCTTAAAATTAGTTCTGTCATTTGTGATGCGCCTGCTCGTGCATATGTTAAGGGAATAAAATCTCATACTGGTTATTCGTCTTGTGATAAGTGTGTTGAAGGATTTTTGTTGTGGTTTAAACGTGCCTTTATAATTAATATGCATTATTGATTACTAACTGTGCATAACATGTTGAAAATATAACCAAGAATTTAGGGCTGATACTGTGGGTATTTTTCCACAGGAAATACTATGTATGTGTGTTAAGATCAGGTTACGCACAGAGCGTGTGGGGGTCTTGTGTAAATGTGTTACAGATGGTGATTTGAAAAAACAAGGCAGTGAGCTGATTGGCTGGAGACAGGACAAAGAAGAGAAAAGCTGATTGGACCCCAGCTGAAGAAGAGGCACCCCAAGAAATATTATAAATATGCTGTGAAGTTGTTTTTCGGTTGTCGGTCGGGCCATTGTAAAGACATCAGTTCTTCTTAAGACTGTGTCTAAGGCAACCCACCCATCAGCTGCTGTACACAGCTGATGTATTTTTATTTTTTTTAATCTTCTGATCAATAAACTTCAAGATTTTACTTTGACTGGCCTCTCTCCAATTTTGAACGCGCAGAACATTGCTCAAATGTTCAACAGTGTACAGTCTGGTGTCTACATACAAAGGCACATGACTTTCCCAGAGACCAGTGCAGGTTTAAGAACAAATGAAATGTTCAGGAGCATGTGTGATATATGATGGTCTTCAACTAGCTGTCCACTAACTGAACTTGATATAAACATGGTATCAGGCTTCCCTCATGATTACATGCATTTAGTCTGTCTTGGTGTGATGCGAAAGCTATTAGACCTATGGACCAGCGGTCCTCTTAAAATTCGCTTGCCATCACAGAAAGTAGTCAAATTGTCTCAGAACTTGCTCACTATTAAGAATTATGTCCAAACTTTCTTAGTAAGCCAAGAAAAGTAAAAAAAAAAAAAAGGAAGAGGTGGTGGGAGTAAAGATTAAAATAAATATAATAATAAAAAAAAAGATTGATTGTTTTTATTTTAAAATGATTTTTTCTGCTTGTAGCTGAAAGTTTTACAGTTGCTAGAGGTTGCCAGAGATCGGAATTTGGTCAGTAAGTGGGGGGTTGCATGTTCTGCTTATGTGGGTGTGTGTAACAAGAACTAAAATTTTTTTTTGGGGAAGAAATGAGTACACTGAAGGATCTTATTGTGGTTTAAACGTGCCTTTACATTTAATATTCTTTAGGATTTTATTATTGTTAACCAAATATAACCAATATGTTGAAAATATAACCAAGTGTGTGAGTTGTGTGTAACCAAGAATTAATCGCTGATATTGTGGGGTTTTTCCACAGGACATTACTATGTGTGTGTGTTAAGATCAGGTTACGCACAGAGCATGTTGGGCCTCTATAATTTGTTACAGATGAATGGTGGTTTGAAAAACAAGGCAGTGAGCTGATTGGCTGAGACAGGACAAAGAAGGAAAAGCGGATTGGACCCCGCCATGGAGAAGAGATTCGACGAGAAATATATAAGCTTCTGAATGTGTTTTTCGGGGTCGATTCTTTGTTAAGACTGTTTTGAGTCTGAGGATCCACCGAAACAGCTGTTTGTTTGAGACTTCTGATCAATAAATTTCAACGTTTTCTGAGCTGGCCTCTCTCCAATTTTTGAACGTGCAGAACATTGTTTTAATGTTCATCAGAGGCAACAGAACTACGACAATTTTTACTGTACACAGGACAGGTAGTGTAGGACTCAATGATCTTTGCTAGTCCTGCGTGTTCAAAATTTGGAAGGATGAGGGGAACAAACTGTTTTAAAGTAATAGAGTTTATTCATCAGATTTTAAAGGTCTTCACATCGATGGTTTGTTGCCGTCTCCATACGAGTCAACAACAACACCAAAGAAAGTTTCACACATACATTATATACAGAAAACAGAATATGTTAATGTCTTCTGCTCCCCCTCCGCCTCCGGGTCGTAATTCCCTGAGCAACCAATCAGGTCCTGTTGGACTCTTGCTAACCACGTTCCGTTCTCTGCAAGAGCATCTGGCCGGAAATCTTCTGAAACCAGCCTTTGTTTGCAAGTTGAATTGCCTTCTGTGTCCATGTATTTAGACAAAATTTCAATGGTTATATAGCACACAATATGGTTAAAACAAAGGTTATATGATTAAAACATATCTATTAAACTTTAATCATGTCACGTGGGAACATACATTTGATTAAAACAAAATTACTCATCCATTTCTATATAGATTGATCTTAATTCCCACAGTAGTTTTACTTGATGTTGTAAGCACTCCTGTTTACAATAACTTTATGCTTTTCTCAGTTGCAATTTCAATTCTTGTTGATCCAACTATATGTTCTGTAATGTGTGATTATGCAAAGTCATTACTAGTGGCTTTTGTGGAGCACTTTGTGAAACTCTATGGGAAGGAATATGTGGTGTATAATGTACATGGCCTTGTTCACTTAGCTCAGGGGTGTCAAACTCATTTTAGCTCAGGGGCCACATGGAGGAAAATCTATTCCCAAGTGGGCCGGACCAGTACAATCATGGTATATATAACTTAAAAACAACAACTTCAGATTATTTTCTTTGTTTTAATACGATCAACATAAAACAAAGCTGGAGCCTGAGGACAGTGTGTCCAAAAGCACAACATCACTATTAATCATAAAACACCTCAAGTTATTTGAAAATTCTGAGGACAAAGAACACACAAACACACAATGCCTCAGTGATTCACAGAAGTATATCACAGATCACAGAACTATATCAGGGTGTCTCCTGCAGCACTTTAAGTGGGGTTGCATAGTTTATTTGACTCCTGATACCTGGCATCTTTTAGCTTTCACAAGGGCATCAATATCAGGCGTCACATCCTGAGTGGCAGCCAACTTCAGGATGTGATTCAAGTGCTTGTGCGTGAGCCTTGAGCGCAGCTTTGTTTTATTTATGCTCATTACAGAGAAAACTTGCTCACAAAGATATGTGGTTCCAAACATGCACAACAATTTTGCAGCGAGGGCTGTCAAGTTGGGGTAACCTGGCAAGATATTCTGATAAAATGTGTCCAAGCCAGATGCGGCAAATTTGCCCTTCAAATCCGAGTCACACTGTAAGTCTAATATTTCAAGTTGGATGTTGACGGGCAGATCAGAGGGATTCACGGTGAATGGCGAGCAAAAAACTTTGAAGTCTTTCTCCAGTTCACCAAAAATCTGAAAGCGTTGCTCAAACTCCCGTAACAGTCCCGTTATTTTATCTTTGAACCGCTTCATCTCTGCCACATGTTGGGTCGCGCACACATTTTTCAGACAGGGGAAGTGAGCTGCATCACCACCGGCGAGTTGCGTCTCCCACAATGACAACTTCAACTTGAAAGAACGTATGCTGTCATAATACTGCGTGACAACTTTGTTGCGCCCTTGCAGCTGTTTGTTCAAGTTATTCAGGTGCTCTGTAACATCCACCATAAATGCAAGGTCCTGCATCCATTCTGCGGAATGAAATTCTAACACTGGTTTGCCCTTTTCTTCCATGAACTGTTCAATTTCTTCTCGTAAATCAAAGAAACGCCTCAGCACAGCACCTCGGCTTAACCATCTTACCTCAGTGTGGTATGGCAGGCCATAGAAGTGGTCTTTCTCTCTGAGAAGGCTGTCAAACTGACGGTGATTCAGGCTTCTGGATCGGATGAAATTAACGGTTTGGATGACCACCTTCATGACGTTATCCATCTTTAATGACTTGCAACACAAAGCCTCCTGGTGCAAAATACAGTGAAAAGTCCAAAAATCACGTCCTCTATTTGCAGATTGCACTTTCTCTCTGAACTTTGTCACAACGCCTGCTTTTTTCCCGATCATTGAGGGCGCACCATCTGTAGCTAGGCTGACAGCGCGGGACCAGTCCACTCCGACCCTGTCCAGCGCGCCGACGAGTGCGGCGAAAATATCAGCTGCTGTCGTTGTATCGGTCATCGGCACCAACTCCACGAACTCCTCGGTGACGGTCAATGTGTCATCAACTCCGCGGATGAAAATGGCCAGTTGTGCAACATCTGTAATGTCCGTGCTTTCATCAATTGCAACTGAAAACGCAATAAATGACTTTACTTTTTGCTTCAACTGGCTGTCCAAATCCACTGAAAGATCGGAAATCCTGTCTGCAACTGTGTTTCTTGACAGGCTAATATTTGCAAAAACCTGGCGCTTTTCAGGGCACACAATATCTGCTGCCTTCATCATGCATGTTTTTACAAATTCACCCTCACTAAATGGTTTTGAAGCCACTGCGATTTCATTAGCAATGAGGTAGCTAGCTTTCACTGCAGCGTCACTGAGTTCTCGGCTGTGAGTAAACACAGACTGCTGTTTCTTGAGACCCGCCAACAGTTCATTCACCTTCTCTCTTCTCCGCTGTCCTTGAAAGTTGTCATATTTGTCGGCATGAAGACTCACATAGTGGCGACGAAGGTTATATTCTTTCAGCACTGCAACATGCTGTGAACACACCAAACATACAGCTGTCCCATTCACTTCCGTGAATAAATAGGAGGATGACCATTTGTCTTGGAACACTCTGCACTCTGCGTCCACTTTTCTCTTTTTTGACAGAGACATATTGTAGCAATGAGGGTGCCAAAGCACATAATGTTGAAAGTAGAAGCCGTAATAAATATCGGGGGGGGGCTGCACTTGCTTGCCTTACTTGCTCTGCCCCGGTATAAACAGTTTGCTTGCATCTCACAATTGCTATTGCGCCATCCAGTGGACGCAATTGGAACAGCAGTTTCTTGTATGGAAAAATTGCAGCTCATTTTTATACTTTACAAAATCATCTCGCGGGCCGGATTAAACCCGTTTGCGGGCCTGATCCGGCCCGCGGGCCGTACGTTTGACACGCACATCCCCCCACCTTTTTCCTTTTTATTTTTTTTAAAAAAAAGTCACACCCCCCCCCCCCTCTACAAACTTTCCCCCCTCTCAAATATTTCTTGTTTTTCAACCTTTTTCCCCTTTTTTTTTACAAAAGAATTTTGCCCCTTATACTTTTTTTAAATATGTTAAAACCTCAAAAAAAAAAACCTCCCCCAAATTTTTTTTATAAGTTTTAAAAAGAAAAAAATTTTTTTTTTTTCTTTTGACTGAGGAGGAGTCAAGTCGCAGTCGGACGCTCCTGCTTACTTCTCCGCGCTTACGCTGTCGCTTTTATACTTTTATATTTTATCTCCTTTTATCACCTAATTTTAACTTCGGCACAGTGCTCAAACGTATTACTACAAAAATCTGAATTATCTTATTTGACCAGCCTCCAACTGAAAGCTTACATTCCGGGGAAGAGAAAACACAACCGTCTACACTCATAAGGATAAGAGAAAATGCCTTCTCTGGAATCTACTTGCTGCATAAACTGCCACAAACTTTTACAAAGGATTGCAGTTCTTGAAACAAAGTTACTTGTGGGACCACCAATCCAGACGGAACACAAATCAGAGCTCCGTCATGGACGCCCTCAGCACACAGCCGGTGAGTCCCATAAATCTAGTACTCCTCGACCGGCCTTTCTGAGTGTAGAGAAACAAGCCGATCGACTTACAAATAGATGGCATAAACAGGGAGCGAGATCTAAAGGCACTCGAGACATCAGACTGTCACGAGTATCACATATTGCCGCAGCAGCATCCTCTACCCCAAATATGGCTACAAGGATTGCAAACACTGGTCTCCGAACACCGCCCATACATCTTGAGAACAGATTTGAAGTATTATTCAATGAGGAATCCCCAAATTTGATGAATGTGTCTGAACACAGACTAAATCAGCCAGCAGCTAACTCTGATTTTAACAGGCGCTCAAGGTCGAACAGACAGCGGCACTCAGCTCAAAGCGCAGCTGAGCCCAGGACTCTGATAGTGGGTGACTCCATAATCAGAAACATTAGTAGCAGGGATACAACTACGTGCTGCCGTCCACAAGCAACAACTTCTGATGTAAACAGGGAACTTCAGAACATTCTGATGAAACATAAGACTGTAAATCGACTCATCATTCATGTGGGGAAAAATGATATTCATAAAGAACAGTCAGAACTTCTTAAGAAGGACTTCAATGAACTCATTGAAACACTAAAAACACTGAATGTTCAAACATTCATCAGTGGACCACTCCCAGCAAGAGGAACAAACAGGTTTTCACGTTTGCTTGGGCTTAATACATGGCTGCAAAAAACCTGCAATATAAAAGGAGTGAACTTCATTGACAACTTCAATATTTTCTGGAGTCAGAGGCAACTGTTTCAACAAAATGGCCACCAGCTAAACAAACTGGGTTCAAGAGTGCTTAAGGACAATATCTTCTTCTCCCTCAGTCATCCTTCTGCCAATCCACTCAACCAGAATGGCACACACACACCCGAACACAGTGTGAATGACCACATGTCTTCACCTCAGCACCTGGTTGGACATGCGGCTGACACGTCACACAATGATAACACCACTCAGTTCATGGACACCATCTCAGCTGAGCCCTGCCCACCGAGCTCAACACAGACAGACTGTGACATATTAGAACTGCTCCAAGATTCAGCACCCAAGGACGACTTCCTGGAAAACAGCCAGGGAAACCAGGACAGCGTATTACAGCCTCTGATAACACCAGAGATACAGCCCCTCTCACCAGACACGTTATCTCTCTCCCCAGCATCTCCACTTCTGTGCTTCTCAGAGAAAATGGAAAAACTGGTGTATGCTGGAACCAAACTTGCTGGAAGCCCCCAAATATCGACCAAAAAACGACAAGCCCCACGGCCACCAAAGCCTGCAGGCCCAGCTCGCCTTCGCCCTCCTCCTGTGAGAGCTCTTCGGCCTCTACCACAACGCCAGGGCCCACACCCTCCTCCATCTCCTCGAGGTCAACCAAAAACAACTAATACCAGCTCTAAGTGATATGTGTTGGGTCCCCGCTATGATAACAGTAACTTTATCAAATGTTTACAGAACAAGCGGGAATCCAGTGTGCCTGTATCTTTTTCTATTGCTGTGCTATCACACGACAGAAAGTCTAAGGCCTTCAATAGTCGTAGATCAAACCAGACTAATCTGGTGCCCATTGCACGTCAAACCAAGATTGCTATGGGGGCAAAAAGCAAGACTGTTAAGTTAGCACTTTTAAACATCTGCTCACTTAAAAACAAATCACTTCTAGTCAACGACTTAATAACCACATACAACCTGGATTTTATGTTTCTAAATGAAACCTGGCTAGAAGACAGCTGCAGTGCAACAGTCCTCAATGAAGCATCCCCTCCTAACTTTACTTTTATGAGTGTCTGCAGATCAGTTAGGAGAGGTGGGGGAGTAGCTGCTCTTTTTAAAGATGTCTATCAATGTAAGCAAATATCATTTGGAAATTACACGTCTTTTGAATATCTGGGTATTGTGTTAAAAGGTGCTCCTCGCATTTTACTAATCACTATTTACAGGCCTCCAAAATACTCTTCATCCTTTGCTGAGGACTTTATAGAACTGTTATCAACAATTTCCTCAGAGTTTGACTGTTTCTCTATTGCCGGAGATTTTAACATTCACATAGATAATGCAGAAAACAATATGGCAAAAGAAATCAAAACTGTTTTAAAAACATTTGACCTGACTCAGCATGTACATGGACCCACACACAATCGTGGACACACTCTAGATTTACTTATCAGTAAGGGTCTAAACATTTCATCTATTGTTATTAAGGATGTAGCACTATCTGATCATTTCTGTATTTTCTTTGATATATTGATCTCTCCTGCCATTGAAGTTAGATCTGTGTCTGTCAAGAAGAGATGCTTAAATGAGAACACTAGTGTACTATTTATGAAGGCCATATCTTTAACACCAAGCATATCTGCTGACTCTGTTGATTCTCTCCTTGATTCTTTTAACTCGAAGGTTAAAAGTGTAATTGATGATATTGCCCCTGTGAAAGTCAGGAAGAGTGGTAGACAAAAAGCACCTTGGAGAAACTCAACAGCGGTGCAAAATATGAAAAGACAATGCAGAAAAGCAGAGCGCTTGTGGCGGAAGACAAAACTTGTAGTCCATTATAACATCTACAAAGACACCATCCATGCTTTCAATATGGAACTAGGCAAAGCTAGGCAGACTTTCTTCTCAAATATTATAAACAGCAACTTAAACAACACCCGGACTCTTTTCGCTACTGTAGACAGACTGACAAACCCCCCAAGCCAGATTCCCAGTGAAATGCTCTCAGACAGCAAGTGCAGTGAGTTTGCATCTTTCTTCTCTGATAAAATCAATAATATTAGAAAGGTGATCAGCACATCCTTGAGTAGCGCTGGGGTCGGGCAGATCACACCACAACCTGAGAAAGTAGTTACAATGTCTGATTTTGAAGAAATTGATGGCAAAAATTTGGAAGAAACCGTTCAACACCTTAAAACATCAACCTGCGCCCTTGACGCACTTCCCACATCTTTTTTCAAAAGTGTGTTAAACTGTTTAGAAGCAGATCTCCTAGATGTGGTAAATGCCTCACTTCTCTCTGGAAGTTTCCCAAACTCCCTGAAAACTGCTGTTGTCAAACCCCTCCTGAAAAAGAGCAATCTGGATAAGACCATATTAAACAACTATAGACCGATCTCAAATCTTCCCTTCATAGGTAAGATCATTGAAAAAGTTGTCTTCAACCAGCTGAACAAATTCTTAAGCTCAAACGGATACTTTGACAATTTTCAATCTGGGTTCCGCCCGCATCACAGCACAGAGACAGCGCTCATTAAGATAGTAAACGACATTCGCTTAAGTACTGATTCAGGCAAATTATCCGTGCTGGTCCTACTCGACCTCAGTGCTGCATTTGACACGGTCGATCACAACATACTTATAGACAGGCTGGAAAACTGGGTGGGGCTTTCTGGGATAGTCCTAAAATGGTTCAGGTCATACCTAGAAGCAAGAGGTTATTATGTGAGTATAGGTGACCATAAGTCTGAGTGGACATCCATGACATGCGGAGTCCCCCAAGGCTCAATTCTTGCGCCTCTCCTATTCAACCTGTACATGCTCCCAATGAGCCAAATAATGAGAAATAACCAAATTGCTTACCACAGCTATGCAGACGACACACAGATATACTTAGCCCTATCGCCTAACGATTACAGCCCCATTGACTCCCTGCTCAAATGCATTGATGAAATAAATAGTTGGATGTGCCAAAACTTTCTTCAGTTAAACAAAGACAAAACTGAAGTCATTGCGTTTGGAAATAAAGATGAAGTTCTCAAGGTGAACGCGTACCTTCACTCTAAAGGTCAAACAACAAAAAATCAAGTCAGGAATCTCGGTGTGTCTCTAGAGTCAGACCTTAGCTTCAGTAGTCATGTCAAAGCAATAACTAAATCAGCATACTATCATCTGAAAAATATTGCAAGAATTAGATGCTTTGTTTCCAGTCAAGACTTAGAGAAACTAGTGCATGCTTTCATCACCAGCAGGGTGGATTATTGTAATGGACTCCTTACTGGCCTCCCCAAAAAGACCATAAGACAGATGCAGCTCATACAGAACGCTGCGGCAAGGATTCTGAGCAGAACCAGAAAATATGATCATATCACACCAGTCCTCAGGTCTTTACACTGGCTACCAGTTACATATAGGATAGATTTTAAAGTTTTATTACTGGTATATAAATCGTTCAATGGCCTAGGACCTCAATACATTGCAGATATGCTCATTGAATACAGACCCAAAAGAACACTCAGGTCATTAGGATCGCATCAGCTAGAAATACCAAGGGTTCTCTCCAAGCAAGGAGAGTCTGCATTTAGCTATTATGCGAGCCGCAGCTGGAACCAGCTTCCAGAAGAGATCAGATGTGCTCCCACAGTAGTCACATTCAAATCCAGACTCAAAACACATCTGTTTAACTTTGCATTTGATTAATGTGCCACTGTGCCTCTGACCGTCCGACTGTTTGTGCTGTACTTTATTTTATTTATTATCTATTCTAAACTATATTTTATTTTATTTTTATTCTTAACTGGTTAATTTTTCTTTTTCTTATTTCTTCTAAACTATGTTATTTTATTTTTTATTCTTAACTGGTTACTTTTATTTTTCTTATTTTCTTAACTGTTTTATCAAATGGATATTTTTAATTTCTTCTATGTAAAGCACTTTGAATTGCCATTGTGTATGAAATGTGCTATACAAATAAACTTGCCTTGCCTTGCCCCACACCACGTCCGGGGGGGGGGGGGGCGCCACCCCGCCCCCCCCCCCCCCCCCACTCCCCCCCCCGGGGCCGGGCGCCCCCCCCCCCCCACCCCCAGAAAAGGGGGGGAGGGCGCTCCCCCCCCCTGTCCCCCTGTCCCCAAACCGAAAACACCCCCGGCCCTCGAAACCCCCTACCAATTGGCCTTGGCCTTCTCGACCACCGCAGCTACAGCCTCCGATGTCGCATTTTTCATGCACACCCTGCGCAGGTGAACAGAGAGGATGGCCTGGGTCTTTTTGCAGGTTGGGCACACCAGGAAGTGCCTGTTGTGAACGGTACTACAAAAAACAAAAACAGCACTTAATTTCATGACTGACTAATGTCTCTTAAATAAATGCATCGAAAACCATACAAACCTATTCAACTCTTAGCTATTATAAATAATTAATTATAAATATATTAATTATAATTATAATAATTAAATAAGCTATTATTTAGTTTTGCTAGAAAACAAGTCAAAAATGCTATACAAATCTAGTCAACTTACCTTTGAGAAGCCATGCTTGATTAAAGTTCAGTAGGTTCTCTAAAATCTTCAGCAGAAGGACTCTTCACAGGATGCTCTGGAATAAAGTGAGTAAATGACCTTGTGAGGTCTCCTGATTTAAGGAAAAAAATACATGAAAGCCCCGCCCACCTACCTGAGAGGGAGGGTCTGAAATGGGCCTAAAATAAGTGAAATCTAACCAAAATAAAATGACCAATGTATTATAAATAAAGTGAGGGCATGAGAGACTCAGTTTCACCAGACTTTGGACCTAATGAAAACAAATAAGATACACATGAATAACAACTTACAAATGCAATAAGATAGCACAAAACTGTCTATTACAGAAAGATTCGTGTTTGTGTACCAAATGTGATTAATGAACAAAAGAGCAAAACTGTATGAAATCCTGGACATGACAGCACATTAAACAATAAACACAAAACCTTAATATAAATGAAATCAAGTTTATGGGAATACACTAGTGTTGTGTTTAAAGCAAGAGTTTGAGTCGCAGGTGTGGTGCATTAAGCAGCTATTAAGCAGAACAATAGACGCATGCAGACATATTTACAGCCTGTGATGAGAGTCAATCCAAAATTGTGAATCAGGGATATTAAAGTTTTAAGTTGATATATTTGCAGATATATAGTGAATGGGGGCAATCTGAAGCTGTGAATCAGGGCTGTTAAAGTATTAAACTGATATATTTGCAGATATATAGTGAATGGGGGCAATCTGAAGCTGTGAATCAGGGCTATTAAAGTATTAAGATGATATATTTGCAGATATATAGTGAATGGGGGCAATCTGAAGCTGTGAATCAGGGCTATTAAAGTATTAAGATGATATATTTGCAGATATATAGTGAATGGGGCCAATCTGAAGCTGTGAATCAGGGCTATTAAAGTATTAAGATGATATATTTGCAGATATATAGTGAATGGGGGCAATCTGAAGCTGTGAATCAGGGCTATTAAAGTATTAAGATGATATATTTGCAGATATATAGTGAATGGGGGCAATCTGAAGCTGTGAATCAGGGCTATTAAAGTATTAAGATGATATATTTGCAGATATATAGTGAATGGGGGCAATCTGAAGCTGTGAATCAGGGCTATTAAAGTATTAAGATGATATATTTGCAGATATATAGTGAATGGGGGCAATCTGAAGCTGTGAATTAGGGATATTAAAGTATTAAGATGATATATTTGCAGATATATAGTGAATGGGGGCAATCTGAAGCTGTGAATCAGGGATATTAAAGTATTAAGATGATATATTTGCAGATATATAGTGAATGGGGGCAATCTGAAGCTGTGAATCAGGCCTATTAAAGTATTAAAATGATATATTTGCAGATATATAGTGAATGGGGGCAATCTGAAGCTGTGAATCAGGGCTATTAAAGTATTAAGATACTTAATACTGCAGATATATAGTGAATGGGGGTAATCTGAAGTTGTGAATCAGGGCTATTTAAGTATTAAGCTGATATGTAACCAAACATTGTAACTTTAAAACGAGTCAATTCACTTCACAACACTTAAATATAATGAAAGCTTTAGTGCTGATATAGATTAAAACAAATGGCCATGTAAGGAAATGCCTTCCAGTGCATTTCTTCCAGTGCTTTCAACTAGTATGCTACTTGTGATATTTGGATTAAAGACGATACCGAAAAAGGTTCTGCAAAGGTAACTTCTTCATTTAAAGTACATGTTTGATATTGATTTGACACAGTCACTTGCCAATTACAACTTTTGCCACAAAACAAATAGCGAGATACACACTTTTGTGTAAATGTAAGGCATACAGATGCAGCAGCAAAATGATGGAAATAAATCTCTCCACTTTTAAAAAATCCAGGATTCCTGTTCATCAGAATATGGCATGTTTTGCTTACTGGGACTATCATGATACGAGCATTAATTGGCTTTTGAATGCTGGTACGTCAAAAGCTGCCCTAAATAAATTGCAGGTAGTGCAAATCTCAGCTGCTAGAATCCTAACTATTACATTTTGATGCTCACAAGGCGTTACATGGGTTGGCACCTCAATGTTTGTCTGAGCTTTTAATTCCTTATACTCCACGTGACCTTTGCTCATGTGAAGTTGGTCTTCTAATTTTTCCTTTAACCCGATTAAGATTGATGGGCGATATGGCTTTTTCTTCATTAGCTCCAAAACTGTGGAATTCTTTGCCGATTGAGATTAGGCAAGCTAAAATTCTTAGCACATGACCACTGGAGTTTTTCTGGACCTAAAGAGAGTGTAAATTGAGAAATTAGATATACAGACACATGCTAAATGCATGGACGGTTAAGTGGACAGACAGATGTCAAGAGACAGACATACATGATAGACAGACAGACTGCAAGAGACAGACATACAGCGGCAGGCAGACAGCAAGAGACAGAAAGTGAGAGACAGACAGACAACAAGCTTACCTTTAGTTGACCTTTAATTGATTTTGAGATACTTCATTCTTTAGATGCTTGTGTATATTTGGCTTTGCTAGAAACATACAGTATGTATAATCTACTTGAGGAATAACAGGTCATTTACCTCTAGAGTTCTCCAGGATCTTCTTTTTTATCGCTGGCTGGCAGATGTGAGAGGGTTCGTGTGAGAGCTCCACTGCATTAAGGATTAAAGTAACAACATCCATCCCCGTCTTCTTCACTGCGGACACCACAATCTTCCCCGCTGGCCGACATGCTTTGATTCCTCTCAAATTCATTGTCCCGGCCAGAATCTTTCAGTGTAAAATAAGGAGAGCAGGAGCCGTCAGATCAACAGCTGGACAAATGTCTACTACTACAGTAACAATGCGGATATTCACCTGACCTGAATGGCTGCACTGTAAGAGCGGAGCACATGTCACACATACAGCTAATTCCACTATCAGACATTGACTGGCTGCATAAACAACATCAGCAACATGAAAAATCTTTATCAGTAAAGTTTCCTTTTAGAAGAGTTGAACAAATATTCTTTATTGTTTCTATGGACAACTTCTCCTCTGGGGATGAAAGGAAGAATCTGTGATCACGTCAGCTGTGAAAGATCCTAATACAGTCATCTTCCCCAAGAGCAGATGAGGATATCTTCCTAATGCGTGATTTTTGTGCATCTGTAATGAAAAGGGGAAAAAACATGAGTCACGCATTAATATGAACATGAAAATATTACATGTAATAAAATGAATAAGCTACATTAATCTTTTTTTGCAGAATATAAAGCTGCATTTGTTTCATCTTCCACCTTTTTATAAATGTTGTTAGAAAGTATCGTTGATAAGTTCATAAAACATTTGTTTAGACAATAACTGTGAATACTTGACAGACAAATGAAAAATAAAATGTCTCTCTTCTCAACAGGTAGTGGTCTAGCTTTTGTTGAAACTATGAACTTTGTATTAGCACCTATCGTATAATTGCTCTTGTTGGATAAAAGCGTCTGCTAAATGTAAATGGATAACCAGTAAAATAAGGGATAGAGAACAGTGGTTACTTCACATTTCATATTTACACAAGAGGACACACACACACGCACACAATTAATAAAGGCCAACCTCAACATTTTAATGCATTTACTGACTTACCAGAACATCCGCTGAGTTTATGGGTTTACAGAAATTGTTAGCATCTTTCATATTTTTGACCCATCGCTCATTTATTTTTTGTTTTGCAACTTTTATGGCTTTTTTCATGTCTTGCTTTTATCCGCAGTGTTTACAGGTTTTGCAAGCCACAGAAATGTGGTCATTGCATGAACAACACTTTTTAAATGTGGACCCAGTGTGACAAACACAAAACACACATAAAGATACATGTAGAAGTCATTCAATGCAATGTTGTATTGATATGCTTCTATAGACAAATACAATGTTTAGGAACATGTTCAATTCAAATAAATTCTACCATATTTATAAAGCGCTTTTCACAATGTGCATTGTTCCAAAGCAGCTTTACAGGGGAAAATAAGAAAAACACAAAAAAAGGTAAAAAATAATTTAACTTGTTATATAAACACCTAGTAAATAATATCTAATGTCAGCAGTTTATTTAGCATATTTAGCATGAAGTGAATGTTTGGCTGTAAAGATGCGTCTCTAATCTAGATTTAAATTGGGCGAGTGTGTCTGATCCTCGAATAGTGTCAGGAAGGCTATTCCAGAGTTTAGGTGCTACGTATGAGAAAGCTCGATCCCCTTTGGTGGATTTAGATATTCTAGGTGTTATCAAAAGTCCTGAGTTTTGAGATCTTAGAGAGCGTGATGGGTTGTAGTGTGATAGAAGCTCTGTTAGGTAGGTAGGGGCTAAACCCTTTAAGGCTTTATAAGTGATTTAAAAGAACTTTAAAGTCAATACGATTCTTCATGGGTAGCCAGTGAAGGGTTGATAAAATTGGGGTTATGTGATCGTATTTTCTGGACCTGGTTAGAACTCTGGCAGCTGCGTTCTGAACTAACTGTAGTTTGTTTATTGATGATGCAGGACAACCACTAAGTAGAGCATTACAGTAGTCAAGTCTTGAGGTCATAAATGCATGAATAAGCTTCTCCGCGTCAGCAACACACAGAATATTTCGTAACTTGGCAACATTTCTTAGGTGGAAAAAGGCTGTTTTTGTGACATTTGAGATGTGAATATAACGCCTAGATCTTTTACAGTATTTGTTGGAGTAACAGTACATCCTTCAACTTGCAGTTTATTATCCGAAATATTTCTGTTTTATTAGAATTTAAAAGAAGGAAATTAGAAGTCATCCAATGTTTTATATCTTCAATGCACTCTGCCAGTTTGGATAGCTGGGAGGAATCATCTGGTCTTGATGAGAAATATAGCTGAGTATCATCTGCATAGCAGTGGAAGCTAATTCCATGTTTTTTAATAATGTTTCCGAGAGGCAGCATGTATATGGAGAACAGCACGGGTCCCAGAACCGATCCCTGAGGTAATCCATAATTAACTTGAGTTAGATCGGATGATTCCCCATTTAAATGGACAAATTGATGTCTGTCTTATTTGTTTTTAATCTATATCAGCACTAAAGCTTTCATTATATTTAAGGTGTTGTGAAGTGAATTGACTCGTTTTAAAGTTACAATGTTTGGTTCCCTTGATCAGAAGTAAAGCTACACATACACAATATATATATAGTTCAACAGTGATGAAATACAGCTACATACTCCCAACTGTACGGTTATAATACAGTTGAGTTTGGATGTTTGAAACATTTATCAGCTGCTCGCTGATCTTCTACAAATTTATCTTATGAAACCACAAAACCCATCAAAGTCAAATATTGCTTCATATGAAGCTTTGATGGTTCATCACTTCTGGTACATGAACATATTCACAATCATGAAATCACAGCACATTTGGTACAGCACATTGTTAATCGTGAAAGCTTCAATCCACATTATAGTATGAAGGAGAACAGCCAGTGAATATTTATAATTCTAGTTCAATTATATTTTCTGCTTATTATCAATGATAGTTATATTCTGTATATACTTTCTTTTTTAAATATTTTTTTCTATAATTTTTAAGGGTATTAATCAGTCTCAAAACCCAACTGACCCAAGGCCAATCATCAGGGGCTGTAAATATATCTCTTAATAGCCCTGATTCACAGCTTCAGATTGCCCCCATTCACTATATATCTGCAAATATATCATCTTAATACTTTAATAGCCCTGATTCACAGCTTCAGATTGCCCCCATTCACTATATATCTGCAAATATATCTCTTAATACTTTAATATCCCTGATTCACAACTTCAGATTGCCCCCATTCACTATATATCTGCAAATATATCATCTTAATACTTTAATAGCCCTGATTCACAGCTTCAGATTGCCCCCATTCACTATATATCTGCAAATATATCATCTTAAAACTTTAATAGCCCTGATTCACAACCTTGAATTGACTCTCATCACGGGCTGTAAATATGTCTGCATGCGTCTATTGTTCTGCTTAATAGCTGCTTAATGCCCCACACCTGCGACTCAAACTCTTGCTTTAAACACAACACTAGTGTATTCCCATAAAGTTGATTTCATTTATATTAAGGTTTTGTGTCTATTGTTTAATGTGCTGTCATGTCCAGGATTTCATACAGTTTTCCTGTTTGTTCACTAACCACATTTGGGTATCTGATATAACAAACATGAATCTTTCTTTAATAGACAGTTTTGTGCTATCTTATTGCATTTGTTTGTTGTTATTCATGTATATCTTATTTGTTTTCATTAGGTCCAAAGTCTGGTGAAACTGAGTCTCTCATGCCCTCACTTTATTTATAATACATTGGTCATTTTATTTTGGTTAGATTAAACTTATTTTAAAAACATGTTTGAAATGTACTGATTAAACCCGGCCCACTTCAGACCCTCCCTCTCAGGTAGGTGGGCGGGGCTTTCATGTATTTTTTTTCATAAATGAGGAGACCTCACAAGGTCATTAACTCACTATCTTCCAGAGCATCCTGTGAAGAGTCCTTCTGCTGAAGATTTTGGAGTTACATTTTGGAGAACCTACTGAACTTTAATCAATCATGGCTTCTCAAAGGTAAGTTGACTAGATTTGTATAGCATTTTTGACTTGTTTTCTAGCAAAACTAAATAATAGCTTAAGAGTTGAAAAGGGTTTAAATTGTGAGAAAGAAACCAGCTTAGTTGTTTTCTGTCAAGATAAATATTTGCAAATCTTTAATGTTCATTTATCTTTAAACAAACTACTGCCAGTCAACATAATGTCCACAGAAATGTTTTACGGCATAGGTTCGTATGGTTTTCGATGCATTTATTTAAGAGACATTTGTCAGTCATGAAATTAAGTGCTGTTGTTGTTTTTTGTAGTACCGTTCACAACAGGCACTTCCTGGTGTGCCCAACCTGCAAAAAGACCCAGGCCATCCTGTCTGTTCACCTGCGCAGGGTGTGTATGAAAAATGTGACACCGGAGGCTGTAGCTGTGGTGGTCGAGAAGGCCAAGGCCAATTCGTATGAGATTTTGAAGACCGGCGTAGTCTTCAGCTATGGACACCTGGCAAGAATCATGTTGGACTCCTGTCCCATCGACAGGTTGGTGAAGCAAAAATGCTGTGTCTTGCTTTTTCTTTGTGTGATTTCCATTAGCTTAGCTTTTTTTGATTGTTTTTAAAAGGAGGTGAGGAATTGGAGCGTCGCCACATGGTGGTGACCGATGTTCCCCCAGTGCTGGCAGGAGCAGTGGACCTTCCACCGGCACGACTCCGCGACCAGCTACTGTCACCGCGACCCCAGAACCACCAGCTGTGACGGAGAATGAGGAGACTGAGTCCTCTGAGGTCGGCAGTGAGAGCAGCGGCGAGACATTTCAGATGTGAGAATAAAGCTCTTTGTTTTGGACATTATTTCACTCACGTTCAGGCACTCTTATAACATGCTTTGTTCTTCACATTTCAGCGAGTCCAACGTGCAGTGGAAGAATCAGGCGAGGAAACTGATGGCAGAGAAGGGGCTGTATCAGAAACACTCCGCTGCTGAAAGACTTCGCCATGCACCTGGAGAAAGACCTCCAGAATGAAAATTTCAAGCAGGAGGTGAGAATATAACTTGAAAGTGTTTCCTTTTAACAAGGCAAAAAGTCTCATCCGTGTGGTAATGTAAAATGATTTTCTTTCTTCCCAGGTAGAAAA